>WAAD01003565.1:46396-116508 GCA_013389945.1 Fregata magnificens | reverse complement strand
CAACACCACGATCGCCATCAAGGGGCAGACCAAGGAGCTGAACTGCACCGCCCGGGGCGAGCGGCCCATCATCATCCGCTGGGAGAAGGGCGACACCGTCATCGATCCCGACCGCAACATGCGCTACGCCATCACCACCAAGGACAACGGCGACGAGGTCATCTCCACCCTCAAGGTGAGGGGCCGCGGGTCTTGCACCTGCCTGGGCTGCCGGGTGTCTTGCTTGGGTGATGGAGGGGGGCGGGCGGCACAGGGGGTGCCCGGTGAGGGTGTCGGTGGTCCCCGGTGGATGTCACGGAGGCTGGCGCTGCGGCCGGGCTCCCGGGGTGGCAAAATCGAGTCCAGCGGGGAGGAATGTTAGAAAACCCGCCGGAGGGGTTGCGTCTCCAGCCAGCGGCGCCACGCACCGGCTGCGTCTCCGCCGGCCCCAGCACGCTGCGGTGCAGCCAGGCGAAGCACCTGGCCAGCGCCTGGGCTTTTATGACCAGTGTAAGAGTTAGCGCTGCCCTGGGCTGCCACGAGGAGCCGGGCTTCTGATTTTAGTTACACCAATTAAAAAACAGCCACCGTCTGCTTGCTGTGACAAGCCCCTGGATCTTGCACTGAAGCTCAGCTGCCTGTACAGCGGGCTCTGGTTGCAAAGGTGTTTTGCAGCACCAGGGACATCTCAAAGAACAAATTTTCAGCGCAGGTCTGAGCCAGGGGACTGGGGGTTTGGAGGGTGACCTGCCTCTGCAGGCACAGCTCCCGCCGGGGCCGGTGGCGGGAGCCGGCTGTGATACCGGGGGAAGGCGGGGGCACGGTGCTCGGGGTAGCTCAGTCTGAACTGGCTCCTCTTCTCTCCCTGAAACGTTCATAGCTGAAACCAGCTGACCGCGGGGACTCGGTCTTCTTCTCCTGTCACGCCATCAACTCTTACGGCGAGGACAGAGGCTTGATCCAGCTCACCGTCCAAGGTACTTGTTCCCTCACGCATGAGCCCCGGTATGCGAAGCCTCGCTGCGAGGATCCCCCTGCTCCCGGGGGGCTTCTCTCCCTGTCATCCCTAACCTGCCCGTGTCTCCGCAAGAGCCCCCAGACCCACCGGAGCTGGAGATCCGCGAGGTGAAAGCCCGGAGTATGAATTTGCGATGGACGCAGCGGTTTGACGGCAACAGCATCATCACCGGGTTCGATATCGAGTACAAGAACAAGTCGGGTANGCCACCGTGTCCCGGGGCTGGGCTGCGTGGGCAGGTGCGGGGCTGCCCTGCCGGCGCCTCCGAGGGAATATTCTGCATCCCGGTTCCTTTGATGAAGAAAGGAGAGAGCAGCATTAATGAAATATGATAATTTCTGTTGGATGGGAGCATTTGAAAGGGAATTTTAAAAGAGACAATATTTGCGAAAAGCCAAACCCAGACCGCGCAACAGCGGGGAGGGGGGAAGCAGCACCTCTCCGCGGGGGCTGGGGGCGAAAGCCGGAGGCGCTTGGGGACTTCACCTGCCCGAGCACGGTCCCCATGGTACCGCAGGATTTGGGTGCTGACCCTCCTCCTGTCTCACTCTGCTGCTTTTCCAGATTCCTGGGATTTTAAGCAGTCTACGCGCAACATCTCCCCGACCATCAACCAGGCGAACATTGTGGACCTCCACCCAGCCTCCGTGTACAGCATCCGCATGTACTCTTTCAACAAGATCGGGCGCAGCGAGCCGAGCAAGGAGCTTACCATCAGCACGGAGGAAGCAGGTGCCGCTTGCGGCGTGCGCGCAGGCGCGGCCACGGGCAGCGCGGGGGCTGTAGCCTTGAGCGAAGCTGGCTGCGGCAGAGCTCTCTGGAAGCCGAGTATTTTCCTGACGAGGAGGTCCTTTCCCTGACGCTTCACAACACGCTCTTTTGGGTCTGTTTATCCGCAGCTCCCGATGGGCCTCCGATGGATGTCACCTTGCAGCCGATGACGTCCCAGAGCATCCAGGTCACCTGGAAGGTGAGCGGGGCAGGGGCGGCGCGTGGGCTTCCCCTGGCCACGGGGGCTCGGGCAGCGCCAAACACCGTCCCAAGCCTCTGCGGGAGCAGCTTGTCCTGGGACCCGGCGTTTCGTCAGCGGTACGAGGGCCAGGAAGAATTTCCCAGGCAATATGAAAACCTGAAGGCCGGGCATGCAGCTCAGCTGCATCGCAGGGGGTCCTTATTAATCATGTTTTATAATAAGTTCATTATCTCATAGGACATCCGTGGGGGGCCGTGGGGAGAGAGAGGATAAATATGTAAAAACTGAGACGCTGGGGTGCAAAGCGTTTGCACAAAGATCAATAAAACTTAGAATCGGATTTATTTTTCCAAAGGTGCGTAATGACGAATAAAATTGATTCTAAGTTAGGACTTCAGAATGAACTGGTAAGTCAATAAATTTAGGGTTCCAGCTTCTCCCCCCCTCCCTTTAAGCCCTGAAAAACAGATTAATGGAAAATAAGATTCACTTGAAAGATAAGTCCCTTCATTTTAGGAGCATTTCAGTGAGATGGATCACCCTGACTTTGTAACATAAATTTGCAATCAACCCTATTGATTTCTTAATGCGTCAGAGAAATATTGTTAAGATTGATCTCGACCTGGCCTCGTGCATTTTTAAGGCTGTCAGACTTGGGGTTTTTCCCTCCTCTCACCGAGCTGCTCCCGTCGGGGAATGGTGCTGGCTGTGCACGTCCCGCTGCCCGGCCAGCGCCTTCCCCTCTGGTGGCCTCCGAGGACTGGGGGCCCTTCTTTATCACGGTTCTGCCACTCAGTACGTTCCCCCGAGTGCTGCTGTGGGGAGAGAAGGTTTAAAAGCATTGAGAAAAGATGCTGGGGAGAGGTGGTCGCGGCAAGGGAGCCCTGCGAGCCTCCCGGCCCCGGGACGTGCTTGCTGGGCAGCGTAGCCCTGCGTGACACCGCTCCCTCTCGCACCCCCCCCTTCCGCAGGCCCCGAAGAAGGAGCTGCAGAACGGGGTGATCCGTGGCTACCAGATCGGGTACCGGGAGAACAGCCCGGGCAGCAACGGGCAGTACAGCATCGTGGAGATGAAAGCCACGGGAGACAGCGAGGTCTACACGCTGGACAACCTGAAGAAGTTTGCCCAGTACGGGGTGGTGGTGCAGGCGTTCAATCGCGCGGGGACGGGGCCGTCGTCCAGCGAGATCAACGCCACCACGCTGGAGGACGGTAAGGCTGTCCCGGCTCCCACCTGGGGGACTCCCAGCCCTTCCGCCCTCGGCCGCTCGCTGCCCTGTCCCGAGCAGGTCGTGGGGTGGTTGCTGCCCACCGGCAGCGTTTGGCGCTCAGCTGCCTGCACGCGCGTGTATGCTCGCAGCTGCCCTGGGGAGGAGCTGTGGGCACGGGGATGCCGGGACAGCGTCGGCACGGGGTTTCTGGTGCAATTAGAAGGACATCAAGGTGGATTTGCACGTTGCTGAAGTGCCAGGGCGGTTTCCGTCTGGGAGAGATTGCCGGTGGCCACAGTCATTTTAAAAACAACTGGAAAAAAGTTTTGCAGTGCGTTCGCTCAGCAGTTTTTCATACTTAATTAAGGCTCTCGTTAGCCTGTCAAACCATGATTGTTTCCTGGCTACATTAGCACTCCTCCTGGGGTATTCAAGGGCCCCTGTTTTAGCAATAGTGCCTTTTCCGTAATTATATTACCTTCATTTTGTTCAAACGGACTATCTGTATTAGTTTATTATACTCTGTCCCTAATTACATGGTGCTTATATTTTTGCACCTAAGTAATATGAAACAATAATCATTTTCAAAGAGGTTCGTTACGGTGATGTATTACCATTTAAATGCTCATAAAAATTAGAGTTACCTCTTACGGGGCAATGGGATGTAATTACCTCGCATCCAGCCAGCTCTCCCGCTCTCCCCTTGCTGGGAAGCGCAGCGTGTCCCGGCGGCCTCCCTGTCCCTGTGAGCACGGGGGTTGCACCCGCCTCGGCGGTCCGGGAGGAGCGGAACCGCGCGTCGGAGGCAGACCGCTGCGTTCGCCCGGCCCCGGTGCCCCGCATGCCGGGCAGGACTGGCTCCAGCAGCTCGAGCAGCCGGGGGAGAGGGGGCTCCAGTGCTGTGGGGTCCCGTGCGGGTGCAGTCAGGGCAGCTGACCCGTGGGACACAGCTCCTTCAGCCTGGCACCTGCCGGGCACGTGCCGCCTCTCCGTCCTCCTGCTGACTGTCCTCCCCGTCTGTCCCCTCCTCAGTTCCCAGCCAGCCCCCCGAGAACGTGCGGGCCATCTCCATCACGTCGGATGTGGCCGTCATCTCCTGGTCGGAGCCCCCACGCAGCACCCTCAACGGGGTGCTCAAGGGATACCGGGTCATCTTCTGGTCCCTCTACATGGATGGAGGTGAGCGCTTGCGGAGGGCGGGTGACGCGGGGGACCCGGCCGGGTGGCGGTGTGGGGCTGACGGGCCCTGTCCCCCTGCAGAGTGGGGCGAGATGCAGAACATCACGACCACGCGGGAGCGAGTGGAGCTGCGGGGCATGGAGAAGTTCACCAACTACAGCGTGCAGGTGCTGGCGTACACCCAGGCCGGCGACGGCGTCCGCAGCAGCGTGCTCTACATCCAGACCAAGGAGGACAGTAAGTGGCGCTGCCCGGGGGAGCGGGTGCACACGGGGGGGCTCTCCTCTTACCCCGGCTGATAAACCGTGGCGACGCGTGTTAATTAGAAGTAAGAAGATGGAGTGTTGAGTAGGAGCCCTTAGCAATGACTAAAGAAAGGCGGCTGTGCAGCCCCTGCAGCAGGCAGGCAGGGCCGGGCAGGGCTTCTCCTTCCTTTTTGTTTCCTCCCCGCTCGGTTTGCCAAACCCACGGGCAGGCCCGTGCCTGGCCATGAGGGGAGGAAGGCACCCGGCGCTGCCCTGCTGCGTGTGCACGGTCCTCGGCTGCTGCTCCGTGGTAGCAGAGCCAGCACTCCACGCAGCCTCAGCCCGCTCGGGTCTTGCTGCTGTCGCTTAGGGTTGCAGCGTGCCGTAGCCAGCTGATGCCGGGAGACGGGAGCGCTTGCTCGTGCCACAGCACGTTGTGTTGCTGTGCTGGCGAGGGAAGGGCTGGAGCGGCTGCGGGGGCATGGGGAAAACCCCTCGTGTGCAGCTGCGGGTAGGGCGTTTCCCTTTCTCTTTTTTTCTTTTCCATAAGTGTGGATATTTAAATATTTACACCCCTGCCTGCCCTACTTTAATGCCATTAACTGAGCAGCGGAGGTTTCCTGGGCCCGTGGGCTGGCGTCGCTGCCTGCCCGTCCTGGGAAGCGCCAGATGCTGGGGAGGTGCAGCTGGGCAGGGTAAGGCTGAGCTGCTCCGGCAGATTGAGGAGACTAAAGAGACAGCCATTAAAAGCCAATCACAGTTTCTAAACCAGAGCCTGGGCTGCAATTGCCCCTCCTGCCTCCGGCTCGGCAGGCAGGGGACCGGAGCCACCTGTGGAGAGGTGTCCCGCAGGCAGCGGGGTGACGGCGGGGTGACCGCTCGTCTGCAGGCCCGTCCCCGCTTGCCCCTGCCCGGCGCTGGCGTGCGGTCGGGATGCCAGCCCTGCAGCGGGGTGCTGCCGCCTCGCCGGGCTGGGCAGAGACCTCAGAGACCTCTGCCACACTCTCCCTCCTCCAGTTCCAGGTCCCCCAGCCGGCATCAAGGCTGTCCCGTCTTCCGCCAGCAGCGTGGTGGTGTCCTGGCTGCCGCCGGCCAAGCCCAACGGCATCATCCGGAAGTACACCATCTTCTGCTCCAGCCCCGGCTCGGGGCAGCCGGTACGGGATGGGGACGGGGGTGAGGCTGGGGACTTGTCAGGGTGTGCTGAGCTGGCCAAGCGGGGACGGGAGGGAGGGCTGATGCCAGGCAGCGGCAGCAGCAAAGGTCCCTTGGGCCAGGTCCATGCGCTGCAGAGTTGCAAGGGCACCCGTGGGCACTCTGTATCAGGCTGTAGTCCCATCGTCTATCCGTTCACTTCTCCGGCATCTCCCCTGCTCGGTGCTCGCTCCAGAAGGGGAGGGATGCCAGCAGTTGACCGAAAATAAAATAGAAATCAGACCTGGCCCATCCCTCCTTTGCAAGGGAGAGGTTGATGGGAGGTCTGCAGACTAGTGCTTATCAAAAGCTCCTTCTCAAACTCATTTCACTATCTGAGCCTCTGGTTTCCAGGGCAACATAATCTTTTCATCAAAGCAACTGGTAAAACCGCTGGGATGTGATATTGTTTTCTTGGCATCTTGTCAAAACTGTCATTTGGATAAAAAAAATTATGTATGCTATACAATATTCATATAGGTGTCTGCTTGTGGGGTACACTTACATCTGTGGGCCCCACAAGGGCACGCGTCTGAAGGCGGTGGATGCGTAGATACCTGTGCGCAGTCGCGTGCTTCCACACGTAAATACCCCGTCCATCCCGTGCCAGAGGGTTGTTGAGCTCCTGTCCCCTCTCCGGTTCCGGCACGGCAGGGCAACCC
Source organism: Fregata magnificens (assembly GCA_013389945.1). NCBI lineage: Eukaryota > Metazoa > Chordata > Aves > Suliformes > Fregatidae > Fregata > Fregata magnificens. Next base: position 110,047 of record WAAD01003565.1, on the reverse strand, counting down.
TTCCCCACGCGGCGTGCTTGGGACACGGTGGCTTTGGCCCCGATGCGATGGAGACCGGCCCCGGCGCTTGCGCGCGGTCTCGCTGTGAGCCTGCGAGCCAGACCTCTCCGGAGGGCCGCCCGCGGGGTCGGGGACAGTGGTTGCAGGCGCTGTGGGAGGTGAGCCGACGCGGGGTTTCGGGGACCCCCTGGCCGCTCACTGCGACCGCAGAGAGTTTTCGGCAGCCCGGCCGGGGCTTGCCTCCACGCCCGGCCCCTGCTGCAGCTCGGCGGGCGGCGGGGAAGCGTCCTTTCCCGGGAACAAATCATGCCGTCGCAGCCATCTGTTCCTCGGGCTCTGGCCCGGGCTCCCTGGAGAAATTACGACACCAGCCGGTTTAGACTGGCATTGAGGAACGCCAAGCAGAGCTGACTCGCTGCTCGGGAGCAGGCCCACAGCACCTCGAGGAGGTGGCTGCCGGGGCGGCTGTGGGCCCTCAGAGAGCGAAGGGGGCTCCCCAGGGATCCCTCCTGGTGGAGAGCCGGCTGGGGTGACGGGGACCTGCGGACCTCCTTTGCCAGCTGGCCAGGGACGGGAGCGAGGGCACGAGCCTGCTGGCAGTGGGATGGTAGGGATGCCCTGGGTCGGGGATGCTGGGGGCGGGGTGGGGATGCCCGGGTGCAGGCAGCTGGCCCGGACGTAGCTTTTCCTTGCTGACAGCTCAGGTGCTGCTCTGGCCTCTGGTTTGCCCGGGCTGGTGGTGGTGCTCCCGCTGCTGGGGTGCTTGGGGCACCCGAGCTGAGGGTGATGGGGGCGAGGGTCTCCCAGAGGCTGTACCCTCTCCCGTCTCCCTCTCTGCAGGCCCCCAGCGAGTACGAGACCAGCCCCGACCAGCTCTTCTACCGCATTGCCCACCTGAACCGCGGGCAGCAGTACATGCTGTGGGTGGCTGCCGTCACCTCTGCCGGCCGCGGCAACATCAGCGAGAAAGTCACCATCGAGCCTGCTGGGAAAGGTACGGTGGGGGCCGCCGGCTCGCGGGGCGACGCGCACCCTGGCTCTGCTGGCCCCTGCCCCCAGGGTGGCTTTGGCTGCTCCGTATCAGCCTGCAGCAAGGGACAGCTGGGGTCGCTCGTGCCCGGGGCAGAGGAGGGACAGCACGGGCGGTCTCGGCTCTCGTTACACGTTGCGGGGTCTGCGCACGGGGCCCGCGCGCCAGGCTGACCTCCTCCTTGCCCCCAAGCCCCCGCCAAGATCATCTCCTTTGGAGGCACCGTCACCACCCCGTGGATGAAGGACGTGAGGCTGCCGTGCAACTCTGTTGGGGAGCCGGTCCCTGCCATCAAGTGGACCAAGGACAGGTACGGAGGGGGGCTGCAGCCGTTGCCGCAGCCCGGGTCAGGGGGCCGGTGCCGGCTGCGTCGCCCTTGCTGTGTCGCGCACGGCTGATGCACCCTCTCCTCTCCTGGCAGCGAGGACTCTGCCATCCCCGTGACGGTGGATGGCCATCGCCTGATCCAGGCCAACGGCACGCTGGTGCTGCCCTCGGTGAAAGCAGAGGACTCCGGCTACTACACCTGCACTGCCACCAACACCTGGGGCTTCGACACCATCATCATCAACCTGCTGGTGCAAGGTGAGGGGTGGTGGCAGGGGGTGCCCTGCAGTCCCACATCTGCGTCTGGGAGCAAGGACCCTGCACGGACAGCTCTGTCTCGGCAGACGGCAGGGCGAGCCTGCGCGCTTGCTTGTCTGCGGCTCTCGGTGGGGTGAAGCACCGCAGGGTCTTTCCTGTGCGAGGGGCTCGTGCTGGCCCAGGGCTGAGCGAGAGGTCTTGTTGGCGTTTCCCCTTTTGGGGGGGCACGGTTCGAGGCACTTTCAGCTGGCGCGTGTAAGGTGCTCACGGGCTTTTCCCTCCTCCCTAGTGCCCCCGGACCAGCCCCGCCTGACCGTCTCCAAGACCTCGGCATCATCCATCACGCTGGCATGGATTCCTGGGGACAACGGGGGCAGCTCCATCCGAGGTACGGCTGCTGCGAGCGACGGGGCCGGCACCAGCACCACAGCACCCATCCCCATCCCAGAGCCGTGGGTGCCTCCGGTCCCGGCGCTGGGGGACGAGGCTTGTGGCGCATGTTTTCAGGCACACCCCTGCATGCTGTGCACAGTCTTATCTCTGCGCCTTGGTTTCCCCCTCTCTGACATGCCTCGGAAACGCTCTAGAGTTGTTAAGGTTGATGCTTCTGAGCTCGTAGGAGGGCTGCCAGTCCTAATGAGGGGGCTTGTAAGGCGTTTTGGACAAGGTGCAGCGATTGAAGTAGCTGACGAAGGGCGTGTCGTTAATTGCTCCGGTGCTGGTGGCTAGTGCTGGCCCCAGTGGCTGCTCCGCGTCTCCCGGCATCGGTGTGACTCTGAACCCGGCAGGGCAGGATTTGTCCCTGGCAGGCTGGGGGCTTCAGGAGGGCTCCAGGAGGCTCCCTGCTTTCCAGAGCCTCCTTTCTGCTCTGATTCATCTCATGAATTATATGTTGAAACAGCTGCACACGGAGGGGGGAGCAGGGAGCGAGGAAGGAGACCTCGCTTACAATTAATTAAAAGCATGAAAGTAATTACAAGCAAATCTCCCCAGCCAGCAGCCTTTCACTCCAGTGGACTCTGTTGATAAATTTGGTTATAATTGGATTAGAAATATTCAAAACATGCTGCAGGTACAAAATAAATAAATAACCGGTGGCAGGCACCAGGGTGCCAGGCACTGTGGGTGGTGCAGGGGTGCCGGGGCTGGCTTCGACGTGGCTGGGAAAGCGTGTGCCTGCGGGCAGACTGTGCCGCTCCAGGAAGGTCCCGGTACCCCCGTCCCCCAGCCATAGGGAAGCCGTGGCACCAGGCAGGTGCAAGAAGCCTCCCTTCCCCCGGCACTGCTCTGCCTGAGCCAGAGCTGGGTCTTTGCAGAGCTGACGCGAGGCACACGCGTGCCTTCGCACGGGTCCTTTGGCATCACCACACCGGTACCCGGGCGGCGTCGGCACCCGGAGCAGTCCCGCGAGCTCTGCGGCGCGGGGCTTGTGACGCACACGTGAAGGCAGAAAGCCTACTCTTCTCTGTTGTTTTTATTTGAGAATTGGCAAAATAACCTGCAAAAATAGCCAAATCTATCAGCACACCACAAAAGTTTGGGGTTTTGTATAGCCGAAAAGGTCAGAACAGTCAGGGCAGCAGAGACGCGCTGCCCTGGGGGGCACCAACGTACTCGGTGGCGTATCCCTCGCCCAAAGCTCCGTGCGTGTGCGCGTGCCTCTCCCCGGGAAACCCTGGCGAGGCGTCTTGTTGATGGCAGTGTAACGGGTTTGTTCATCTAGGACACAGTGTGCTTCCTAATATTCTTAATCATGGGAGAGGAGGCGGCGTGCAATGACAGAAGCAACTTCCTAGCAGCTTCCCAAGGGAACTAGTTAATTCTGGCTTTCCCTTTATAGCCTCGCACCAATCAATCACGTTTCGCGCTCCCCGCGCTCCCGTGCGAAACCAGGCACTGGGGGCCATGCTGGTGGCGCTGGAGGCAGGCGATGTGCGGACAGGGGAGCAGGTGGGGGCGGCTCGTGGGGGAGCCGCCCGGGGGCTCTGGCAGAGCTCTGGGGAGGTGGCTAGCTGCTGGGGGTGCCCACGCACCTCGTGCCTGCGGCTCCTGCCTGGGCCTGTGCGGTGGGCAGAGCAGGCAGTGGAATGGGCTTCCGTTCAGGCTGCGTGCAGGGTCCGGGAGGGTGGCAGCTCGCCCCTGCTAACGGTTTTGAGCTAGCCGTAGCCCACGGCAGCAGCGTAGGAGTAGAGGGCTGCGTTTCCATCACCGTTGGTGTGCGTGCAGTTGGGCGGGAATCGGTGTGCAACGGGCGCCCTGGCACGGCCAGGCTGCATTGGACTTGGCCACGGGATGTCCCCGAGGCGGGCGCAGGGTACCCCGCAGGCTCCGTGTCCGACGGTAACCCCTGCTCTTGCCCTGCCCGGGCGCCGCTCACCCCCCCCCCGAGGTGATGGCCCCGTCCTTGCTCCCACAGGCTTTGTGCTCCAGTACTCGGTGGACAACAGCGAGGAGTGGAAGGACGTGTTCATCAGCTCCTCCGAGCGCTCCTTCAAGCTGGAGAGCCTCAAGTGCGGCACCTGGTACAAGGTGAAGCTGGCGGCCAAGAACAGCGTGGGGGCTGGCCGCATCAGTGAGATCATCGAAGCCAAGACCCACGGCAGAGGTGAGCCTGCCCCATGGGGGGACGCCGCGGTCCCCTCTCGGCAGCAGCCCTCCTGATGCCGCCTCCTCTCCCGCAGAGCCCTCCTTCAGCAAGGAGCAGCACCTCTTCACCCACATCAACTCCACACACGCCAGGCTCAACCTGCAGGGCTGGAGCAGCGGGGGCTGCCCCATCACCGCCATCGTCCTGGAGTACCGGCCCAAGGGCAACTGGGTGTGGCAGAGCCTCCGCACCAACAGCTCCAGCGAGGTCTTCCTGACAGAGCTGCGTGAGGCCACGTGGTACGAGCTCCGCATGAAGGCCTGCAACAGCGCCGGCTGCGGCAACGAGACCACGCAGTTCGCCACGTTGGACTATGACGGCAGTGAGTGGGGGGACGGGGCTGCGCCGCTGAGGCGGGGGGCTGCCGGCAGCGCTGGCCACCCACCCGCCCGTGCTCTGCCCTAGGCACCATCCCCCCTATCAAGTCTGCCCAAGGGGAGGGTGATGACGTGAAGAAGCTCTTCACCATCGCCTGCCCCGTGATCCTGGCCACGCTGGGCGTGGCCCTGCTCTTCATCATCCGCAAGAAGAGGAAGGAGAAGCGGCTGAAGAGGCTTCGAGGTGAGATGGGGCTCAGAGGCACAGCGGGCGGGACCAGATCCCAGAGCCGTGCTTTCCTGGACCGGCTCGGTACACCCTAAACAGCTCGCTTGAAAAACCACCTTCCCTCTTGTTTTTTGTGTCTCTTGCACAGATGCCAAGAGTTTGGCTGAAATGCTGATCAGGTGGGTCTCTGAGCTGCAAGTGGTTGGCGGTGGGTGGGGAAGCCGGGGAACGCTGGGTGGTGGGCACGGTCCCGGACGCTTTTAAGCCCGGTTCAGCCCCAACTCAGTTTCAGACCTTCTTGGGCTCAGACCTGTGAAGGTTGTGTCGGCCCCGCCATAGCACAGCAGCCTGGTGCTCCTGCCCGCCGGAGGGGAGCGGCAGGCGGGTCCCCGCACCCATGCTGGAGCTTCCCTGGGGAGAGCTGAGCCCCAGGTGGGCTGGCCGGTGGCAAGCCCCAGCCCCTGCTCGGCCTGAGCCGCCGGGGCTCTCTCCAGTAATGGCCGGGTCTGCGTCCCCTCTTACCTCACAGCAAGAATAACCGCAGCTTTGACACGCCGGTGAAGGGGCCCCCGCAGGGCCCCCGACTGCACATCGACATCCCTCGGGTACAGCTCCTCATCGAGGACAAGGAAGGCATCAAACAGCTGGGTAAGCACCGCACTCTCCCTGCAGCGTGGGGCCCAACCTTGGCCGCAGCAGCACCTGCCCGGGAAGGGATGGGGGGCCAGCATCCCGTCTGGCCCTGAGAAGCCGGCGGTGTCCCCAGGCTCTCCCCTTCCCACCCTACAGCGGTGCCTGCGGGTCCTGCTCCCCTTGCATGGCTGTGGGCTGTGCTGGCGGCACCTGCAGCGGTGTCCTCGGCCGGGCTCTGCCTTGGTGGGGGTTACTCTTGCACTGCTGCCCCGGCTGGAGAACAGCCTGGCAAATCTTCCATCCCTGCGTGCTCTGGAGCACCGGTGGGGCTCCCTGCAGCGGGGAAGGCAGGGGATCCCAAGGGTGTGCGGAGCGTGGGCAGGCAGACGCCTACAGCCAACTCCGGGCTAGGTCTGAGCTCCAGCTTCTTCCCACAGGGGATGACAAAGCCACGATCCCGGTGACCGACACGGAGTTCAGTCAGGCGGTGAACCCCCAGAGCTTCTGCACGGGTGTCTCGCTGCATCACCCTGCTCTGATCCAGAACACGGGGCCCCTCATCGACATGTCGGACATCCGCCCCGGCACCAGTAAGTGGCTGCGGTCGCGTGGGCTGGGGTGGCTTTGCTGGGACACAAGCACAAGGCAGGTGTGGGTGAGCTGAGCGCTGCCCGCAGCCCCGAGTGCCTTCTGGCAGCGCAGGGGCACGGCGGCCAGTCCCCGCATGTCCCCTTCCAGAGGGGTGCTCCTGCTGCCCTGCAGCAGGGTGCTGGGTGCGGGCCCTGTCCCCCAGCACTGCCTGTGCCTAAAAGCAGCTGCTGGTAAGGCAGAAGGAGTGGGGAGCGCTCCAGGGTGATGGGACAGCGTCCTGGCTGTCTCTGGGAGCAACCCGCTGTGACGCTGTCACCTTTGTCCCTTAGACCCCGTGTCAAGGAAGAGCGTGAAGTCCGCACACAGCACCCGCAACCGGTACTCCAGCCAGTGGACCCTCACCAAGTGCCAGGCATCCACCCCTGCACGGACCCTCACCTCCGACTGGAGGACGGTGGGCTCCCAGCACGGCATCACAGTCACTGAGAGCGACAGCTACAGCGCCAGCCTCTCCCAGGACACAGGTCTGCCAGCGCTGCCCGGGAGGCAGGGCCAGGGGCTGGTGCTAGCAGGGAGCTGCAGGTTTGGCATACACGGGTTCGTTGGCAGCGCCCCCGGACCATGAGTCTGGGGTGGCTGCCGAAGGAGAAGTTGCTGTTGGTCAGTGGGCTCGTGGAACCATGACTTCCACCGCAAGAGCTACATGCTGTTGGCTGCAAGCAGCAGCGTTGAGATGCGTACTCCAATTTACGACACTACTCGTATTCTTTACTAGAAATTGGACAGGCGCAGGTATTTGGCTCTTGGGCCAGGTCTCGCACTCTCTGCGAGTCGCTGGTCTGCTTGGAATTGTTGAGCTCCAGGTTACCTGATGTGGCTGCACCGGTGGCGGCGAGGCAGGGGAGCGCACGCGTGCCTGTGTGTGTGTGCAGGGCTCTACCCTGCCTGGCAGATAGGGGGGCTGCGCTGTCACCTCCTGGTCCCCTCCAGCAGCTCGGTGGTGGCTCCTGAGCAGCAGCGGTTGTGCCCAGCTCTAGGGACGGGTGGCCGGTTGTGTCTTAGCAGGGCCAGCCTGGGCACTGCCATGAGGACGATGCTGTGGAAAGCGGCATTCCTAGGCCAGGGAGAATTCCCAGGTACGTGATGCATCCTCTCCTCTGCAGACAAGGGGCGGAACAGCATGGTGTCAACGGAGAGTGCCTCATCTACCTACGAGGAGCTGGCACGCGCCTACGAGCACGCGAAGCTGGAGGAGCAGCTGCAACATGCCAAGTTTGAGATCACGGAGTGCTTCATCTCCGACAGCTCCTCGGACCAGATGACCACCGGCACCACCGACAACGCCGACAGCATGACCTCCATGAGCACCCCGTCAGAGCCTGGCATCTGTCGCTTCACAGCCTCCCCGCCCAAACCCCAGGACAGCGAGCGGGGCAAGAGCGTGGCCGTACCCATCCCGCACCGCGCCAGCAAGAGTACGTACACGTGTGCTTTGGCTTTAGTCGTACGCTGCCTGGTTAATGGGTGCATACTGTGGAGAAAAATACAAAAATAAAGGTACTGAAGGAGGCGGTTCCTGGGGAGGGGAGGAGGTGGGGAAAGCATCTCTCTCCCACCCTCCACCGTACTGTTCCCGCAGTGTCATCTGTTTTGCTCCTGCGTGTTCACTTTATAGGCTTTGTAAGGCTTTCTCTTGGAATCGGTAGTTGATTTCGGTAGGTTCTACGGGAGATCTTTTCCCGATTGTGTTGGGATCTAGAAGAGATCCCTGGAGCCTACTCAAAACCGAACTCACGGTTCCAATTTTCTCTCCTCACCCAGTTCTTTGCTTCTTCACAGCCTTCCCTCATCTCTGCTTCTCACTTGTCTTTTCGTCTTTTCTCTTCACATTCCTTTTCTTCTCTTCACCTTTCTTTTGTCTGCTCCTCTTCCCGTGTTTCTTCTCCTCTTCACATTGCTCCTCTTTTTCTTCGCTTCTCTTCTCTTCACTTTTCTCTGCTCCTCTTTGCGTTTCTTTGTGCCTCTTCACTTCTCGGTTTCTTTTCTCTGCTTTTCTCCTCTCAGTTCATTGCTTCCCTCTTCTTTCCATTTCTAGTTTTTCTTACTATTTATATTTCTATTCCCTCCCATTCCTTAGTATTTCTTCCCCTTTCCCTTCCTTCCCCCTCCCCCCCCACTTCATTCCCCTTATATTATGTTATAGCAAATATTATACTATGCTGATTTATTATACTAGAATAGATGTTATGAATGCAGCACAAATATTTACACAAACTACGTTATGGAAGACTGTGTGATATACCACCATAGATACTACTGTCTTGTATATCACATTCTGATAAATTACCTAATATTAATATTAGGTAATATATTGCACAATAGCAAGAAAGTAAGAATGTTTTATAGCGTTGTATAACATGTCATTTGTTCTTATAGTGTACGTTTAGTATATCTGAAAACGTAAAACAATACAATACGTGTTACACATTATAATACTTTATAGGGCATGTTATGTAAACCATCGAATACTACAGTTTGACACGCTCTATGCATTGCATAGAGCATGACAATTTGTATACGTTAGCGTACTATATAAAATGTGTGCTATAATCACCCTGTAACTGGGGCTGGGGGCAGGGCCCATGCTGCAGCCTCACCCGCCTCCGCTTCCCCTCGCAGGCGACTACTGCAACCTCCCGCTCTACGTCAAGTCGGAGGCCTTCTTCCGCAAGCCTGACGCCCACGAGCCCTGCCCCGTGGTGCCGCCGCGGGAAGCCTCCATCCGAAACCTCGCCCGGGCGTACCACGCGCAAGCCCGGCACATGACGCTGGAGCCCGGCAGCAAGCCCCTGGGCTTGCCTCCCCCGGCCTCCGCCGCAACCACCTTACCTCAACGGACTCTCCCCATGCCCGGCACGGCGAGCGCCGCCGCCGCGCCCGCCGCCGCCGCCGAGGTGCGGGTGCCTGCGCACTCCAAAGTGGGGGGCTCCAGGGACTCGCTCCTAGAGATGAGCACATCGGGTGTAGGCAGGTCTCAAAAACAGGGGGCTGGAGCCTACTCCAAGTCCTACACGCTGGTGTAGGGCACCAGCCGGAGACCGCCCGCAAGGGACGCTGCTCGTTTCCCGCACCGTTTATATTTAATTAACAAACTTGTACATAATGGACTCTTTTGTATAAATGAAGCTATTTTCTTCTTCTCCGAACACAAAAAGAAACCAGGGCACAAAGAATTTGATGTTACAGATTTAAAAATATAATATATATGTGAACATATATATATATTTCACATCATTTTGAAAGGGGCACAAGGAAAGACTCAGCGACTTTTTTTTTTTTTTCCCCCTGATCTTGTCGGTGGTTTTAAAAAGGAACGTCTCAGAGACATTGCATGCTATTTTACTGTTCTGAAAACAACAGGAGTCGCTTCAATTTGCAAATGCTTATGTGTTAATACCTTTTTCTATGAAAAACAACCCAGCGCTGTGTGCAATAAAGGTTATGTTTGTACATGGGCGTTTGTTAAGCGAGCAGGGCAGGGGCTGGGGTAGGACAGCACAGGTGGATGGAGAGGGACTGGCCCAAATACACCCGGGAGCCCAAATGCGTGCCGCGGAAGCCCGGGGACACGAGGCACCGAGCGCTGCCTGCTTCCCTGCAGCACCCTGGGGCAGGAGGAGGGGAAGGGACCGGAACAGGCTCCCAGGCACAGGCACCCCAGCGACTGCCAGGCCATGCCATGCCACGGCACCCCAGGCAAGCGGCACCCGCTCACTGGTAAGTCCAGCCCAGCCCTGGCAGCTAGCTCCAGGCCAGCTGGATGAACTGCTATGCAGTGACCCCAGCTCGGCTAGAGGGGCGTGTTGCTGTACAGCCCCTTGTGAGCCGCAGCCACAGCCTTGCTCTGGCAGCACAGGCCGAGTGCGGTGCAGCTCCAGTATCGTGGGCGAAGCTGGCGAAGCACCGCAACTTGCTCACAGCAGGGCTCTCGTTCCCTGCCATGTCGCAGCACCGCGCCGGGGCTGCACGGGAGCAGGAGGTGAAGCACGGCGCAGTTGTCCCCAGGTGCAGCTGAGAACAATGAATTGCAGCAGAGCAGCATGGCGCATGGTGAGGAAGCGCAGAACGGCATGAAGCCTGGTGAATCCAGCACAGTGCCGTGAATCGTGGCGTCGCCACCTCCCATCGTGGTGCATCAAGAACAGTAAAACATGGCACAGCTCCCTAAGGACGCAGGGTAGCACAGCACACCACGGCGGAGCTCAACCACGTCACAGCCCAGGGTGGTACAGTCCCATGAAGCACAGCCCAGCCCCCCCACCTTGAGTTGTTCTTATGTTCCTCTTGGTTTTTACCACCAGCCGTAGCAATCAGCCACCGAAGTAGTGCAGGTTATACCTTCCCCTTTCATCCACGCACAGCTGATGGTGAAAACAAGAGCAGCCCAGGGCCAGCAGCCTTCCATACCTGTTCTGCTACCTCAGGAGCACAAAAAGAGCTAAGGCTGTTATTAACAGTTTAGTTAATTAGACCTCAAACAGCACCAGAATCTCCTCTGGAAGGTGAAGTTCTAGTTTGGGTAACTAACTGCACTTTCATTTCCTTATTTCCTGTAATTTATAAGCTGACGTTTTCATCACCACTTCTCCATCCATGCTTGCTACCCACTGGTTCCATCTTATTCTCTTCTTTTTCAAGAGGAAAAAAATGTAACATCTACACATAGATCTTTACCAACTGCTAGTTTAAGGTAAAACAAGCACTTCTTTCCTTACAAACAGATAAGCTCCCTGTTTTAACACATCAGTTACCATCAATTGCTACAGAGTTGTTAAATAAAAAAAAAACCCAACCCTTTTTTATTACATCTCCTAGGTTTTTTTAAATGACCAACCCAAACGATATGCAAATAAAGTGCTTGGTGTTACTGGTGACATTACCTGCAATTTCCAGCTTGCAGTTCCCTTATCTGCTTGTGTTGTCACGCTGGTCAGCAGATCCTCCTCTGCCATCTGGTTCTAACTCCTTAACCCCAGCAGAGCTGGAAGGGCCTTGGCAGTAGCCTGGCAACTGTTCACTCTTGAGGCTCGGGAAACAAGCTGTACGGCAACTTCTTGTGCCCATTTCTTATCAATCAATCAGTTCTGGCAATGATTCTGTTAACACTCCTAGCCCTCGTCTGCTGAGGAGCATCCTGGGCGCAGGGGAGTACACTTCAACTAGGCTGGTGGAAAGGCATCAAGGATCATGCCCGATGCCACAAGTGCCAGGGCTGGTATTTCCCACTCATGCTTCTGCACTGAAACCCCCATCAATCAACACCTTACTACCCTGTAAGGCTTTCCTCTCCCTGAACCCCTTGCTTGAGCTGCTCTGCCTCTGCCAGCACTTTCCCGCACGCTCGGCAAGAGGATCTGGGTTACTGCCCTGCATCTGGAGCCTTCGGTTTTGATGCACTGAGAGGTCAGGGGCCCACACAGCGGCGGCTGCACCTCACAGCCCGCATCAGCTCATCCCAAAATCAGGCCTGTCTTACACTGGTTAGCGTTCACCTTTAACCGAGTGAAACCAGTCCTGCCCCTTCCGTCTCTCCCCGAGATCAGTGGAGAGCGTTGACAAGCAAACTAGCATTTCTCAAGCATTTTTCCAAGGATTTCAAAAACAGTTCAGTGCACCTGAGACTTCAAAACCTCTACGTGGTACAGATTTTGAAGAGAGCCAAGTGCCCACCCCCACCTCAAGGCAGCGTCACAGCTAGGCAACCAGGCAGCACCTCTGAAACGCCAATCCCAGACTTTAAATAGAAGAGACAGGAAAAGGCAAGTGTGTTCTCAGCTGCGAGAGTAAGTGGATTAGCAAGATAAAGAGAAAAACAGGTTAACACCGAGTAATACATCTTTATTGTAATTGGCTAGTACAGATTTCCTTCTACGTCTTAGCAAGAGTTCTCCACCCAGCAGTTACCAACCCTGGCTTTGCATAGTTTGTTAAGACAGTCCAAGTTTCCAGTGCTCAGCCATGAGACCTCAGCATCCCCCCCGCTCCCAGTGAGCCCACCCTCACCACAGCAGCGGGCTCTCCCCACATCACCGCACACAGTACCCACCCAGGAGTTGAAGGAGGACAGCCAGTTCAAGCCACACCAGCCAACCTCTGCCTTCAACAGGAAACGGGCAAAAAAACCCATCAAGCTCAGAAATCCAAAGAGCTGGTTGGGTTTTAGGTCTGCTTTACCACCTGCCTTGCACAGCACTCCAGCCAAACCCCCGGACACCACGTTACACCCCACACACGCCTCCTGGCGTCAGCTAGCTCAGGCCCAGGAGACCTGCCCGCGGCAGAGCCCGGCAGCTCACGCCACCGCAGAGCGACAGACCGAGCCCTCACCAGGCCTGCTCGCCTAGCGCACCTCCAGAGAAGAGCTGCGAGCAGCACTGGATGCCCACCACAACCATCCGGCAGTAACTGAGCACAAGCAGAAGCCAGACGCCAAACACCAGCACTCACAAGCTGAAGCGAAGCAGGGGCAGCCGGGCATTGGAGCCCTCGTAAGGAGGGCTGAGGACATCTGTGGCTGGAGAGGACAGAAAGGGCAGCCTGCGAGCAGTCAGGGCTCTACAGGCACAGCTCAACAGCTCTGCACAGAAAATCCAGCATCAGACCCAGCAAAGAGGCAGTGGAGACCCCACTCGAGCAGTCAGAGCAGCATTGTTCACAGCCAGCATCTCCTCCATGCCTGCTCCTTCCCACAGAGCACCCACTGTGCCCCAGCACCTCCTCACCAACTTCTCACACCCTCCCTGCTCTGCACAGCACACCTCCTCCTGCTCTTTCTCTGCTGGCCCAGAGCTCGGTGCTTTCATATGCCCTCTTTTTCAACATCTCTGCACCCTCCAAAAGCCAGCACTTGAAAACAGGTGCTAAAACCCAAGATCACCTTGGGGTCCTGCCCCTGCCAGACTGGGAGCAGGTCTCCGATCGGCTTTGCTGGACCCAAAGACCAGGACAGGCTGGCTGGGTGACCGTGGGCACTAACCCAAATGCCAGAGTTAGCAGAGGGCTGTCTCAGGAAGGAGCCCGACTCCGCAGCGAGCGGGTTCAGCCTCGGCACCTACAGCCACAGGAGACAGAGTCCCACCCCATCCCTGCTCTGACACCAGCGCATCCCAAGCAGTTCTCCCCAAAGTAAAATCAGCTCACGGTCAGCACGCGGCTCAGCTCCCGCTCCCTTCGCTGCCTGCGGCGCACCCCCTCGGTGGCATCCCGCTCCCGGCCAGCTCCTGGACATTGTGCTCAGAAGCTCCGTGAGCCAGCTGCCTGGAGCAGGGGAGAAAGGCAGCTGTTCCAGCCCAGCTCCAGAGGCAGAATGGAGATGGAGGCAGAGGGAAGGGCTATTGCTGGGCAAAGCAAGCCCCAGCTGGGCAGTGACCAGCCAGCCACAATCGCTATCAGCTGCGTGGGGCCCCCCACCCACCAACACAGCTGCTGGGTCTTAAACTTGCTGTGGCCCAACGGCCAGCCACCACGCAGCTGTGGGTGCTGCCACCAAGGAAAGGCTTGTCAATGCTGTGTCACTGCCTGGGTGCTGGGGTCCCATCAACGGGCCCCTCGCCAGTTGTACCCTGGCCCACAAGGCAATGCCGTCTGGGGAAGGACTGACCAGGAAAGAGATCTCACTCGGAGCAGCGACCAACACCAACAGCACAGTACCTACAGCTGCACGTGCACCAGAAGCTATGTATCGGGGAGCAGGTTCACAGTCACCACAGCCACAACTCTCTCTGGGGTACAGAACAGACAAAAGGAGGGATGGTGCAGGGCACGGGTGGCTGATGCGTCTACTACTTCTCCTGCTTCTGCTGCTGGTATCTCCTGAAGTGGGTCTGGATGGTTACGGCCGCCTTCTCAGAAGGATCGCTGAAGAACTTGCTCTCGCTGCTGGCATCAGAGGTCACGTTGCCTGGGGTGACAACCAAGCATCACAGTCAGCACAGGCGGTACCCGTGGCCCTGAAGAGGGTCCACCGAGCAGGGCAGGGCTCTGCCGTCGCCCCCGCCACAGGGTCGGACTGGCCTCCGCATACCCCAGGCTCCCCGCAGCACCCCCACAGATGGGAGGGCTTCCCTCCATCACGGAGGTGAAAGAGGCTGGAGAGTCCGCAGCACGAAACCATGACTCCGCCAGCTCACGGGGCGCATCTCCGTGGCAGAGGGAGCTGGAGCAGGGAACGGGAGGCACAGCAAAGCCCAGCCTGGCTGGCAGCGCTAAGCCCTCTATTTACACAGCTTTACTCCCCAAAGACCTCAGCTTCCCCACATTTAATCACCAAGTATGATACTCACTTACTTTCACACACACAAATAAGATTAGAAAAAAAGCCTGGCACTGTACAGCAATAAAGCTCTCATGCTGACAAATGGGAGCCCTCCCTACCCCATGCTTAATGTGGCATTAGGGAAGTATTGTGAAATTCAACAGGAACTGAATCAAAGCCACTCAGCAGTGCTCCTTTAAGCAAGTGCATGACTGCTAAGCACCCCCCAAGCAGCGATCAGAAATCCTGGTGCCAGATGCTGCTATATAAACTCACCACTGTCACCTGAACCCATTTTTTACTTTGCCATTTCTTTTAGGATGTGAATAAAAGATACATAAAAAGAGGCCACATTGGGAATCGGCTCCCTCCTGCCCCGCTTAACAAGACACATCGCCCATAAATCCTGCCCGCTGCAAAAAATCAAACACCAGAGGCTGGGGAGCCACGTACCGCCAAACCTGAGAGGTGGGCCCGTGCGAACCTCACGAAGTTCAACAAGGCCAAGTGCAAGGTCCTGCACGTGGGTTGGGACAGTCCCGAGCACAAAGGCAGGCTGGGCGGAGAATGGATCGAGAGCAGCCCCGAGGAGAACGACTTGGGGTGCTGGCTGAGGAGAAGCTCAGCACGACCCGGCAGTGTGCGCTCGCAGCCCAGAAAGCCAACCGTATCCTGGGCCGCATCAAAAGAAGCGGGACCAGCAGGCTGAGGGGGGCGATTCTCCCCCTCTGCTCCGCTCTCACGAGACCCCACCTGGAGTACTCCGTCTAGCTCTGGACCCCCAACACAACAAGGGCATGGACCTGTTGGAGCGAGTCCAGAGGAGGGCCAGGAAGATGATCCGCGGGCTGGAGCACCTCTCCTGTGAAGACAGGCTGAGTTGGGGTTGTTCAGCCCGGAGAAGAGGAGGCTGGCCTGGAGAGAAAGCTATCCGAGAGGGCCTCCCTCCCACAGGGCTTATAAGGAAGCTGGAGAGGGACTTTTTACAAGGGCACGTAATGGCAGGACAAGGGGTGATGGCTTTGAACTGAAAGAGGGTAGATTTAGATTACATGTTAGGAAGAAATCCTTCACTCTGAGGGTGGTGAGCCACCAGAACAGGTTGCCCAGAGAAGGAGTGGATGCCCCATCCCTGGAAGTGTTCAAGGCCAGGTTGGATGGGGCTTTGGGCAACCAGGTCTAGCGGAAGGTGTCCCTGCCCGTGGCGGGGGGTTGGAACTACATGACCCTTAAGGTCCCTTCCAACCCAAACCACTCTATGACTCTATGAACTGCTGTATGTTTGCAGGAACGAGCCCCCGGCCACGTGGGCTGCCGACAGCTCTGCGAGAAATCCACCCGCTGAAGGAGCTCGGCCCCGGCCAGGCCCATCAACAACACTCTGCCGCTGCACCAACACGAGTGCCACTGTCAGCCCAGGCAGCCCTGGGGACCTTCACCTACTCACGGGGCAGCGAAACCCCCAAAACAGCGACCAGGCTGGCCAGAGCTACTGATCCGTTGAGGAGGAACGTCACAGCTCAGCACCCTGCCCGCTCTGCCGCAGCGGGCAGCCAGCAGCACCCATCCCAGCCCTGCGCTGCCAGAGCATCGCTTTACCAGCCTTTATCCGATTGTCGCCCGAGCTGCACTGAGAATAGAAGTGCTCAAATCCTCTTTGCTGAGCACTTGACTTCAGCAGAGGGGGCACAGTCTTAGAGACAAGAGCAAAGAGGAGGAAAGGGGGAAAAATTCAGGGTAGTTTTGCCAGGCCAAGGAGAAGAGGAAGGGGCACTGTTTTTGGGGACGGTGACCCCTGCGACTCACTGGGGCAGGTTTCACGGGAAGAGGGAGGCAGGGATTTGCACACACACACACACACACAGTTGTATATTCAGCCGTGCAACACTGGGGCCTTCACTTGCTGATACTGCAGGTTTTAATGAACATCTCACCATCCTCTCCATACTCACGTGCCCCCCCGGGGATGGCAAGAAGGGCACCCTCCACCGGGAGGAGAACCGGCTGAAAATGCAGTGCAGCCAGCAAGCCAGAGGCTGGCCTGGAGAGAAAGCTATCCAAGAGGGCCTCCCTCCCACAGAGCTGACTTCCAAAACACCTCTTAATGTCACAGAGACAGATTTTTTTGGAAGAAAGAAGAGGCCAAGAAGGGTCCAGGTAACTGCAATGCCTGCTCTTCTGTTGTGTCCCACGGTCGCAACCATGAGTTCCCCCCACTACTTGTGCAGGGCGCTCTCCCTGCCAGCTCCACACTCACCTTTCTCTCCAGAAAGCGAATAGATGCTGTTGTGCCGAGAGCTCCTGCCTTTCTAGAAAGATAGAGAACAAAAATACAACAGAGTTCGTTGTGTCTCAGGCAGAGGCAGCGAAGATAGTTCCTTTCAGGCCAGCTGGGAAGCTCTGAAGGGACAGGGCTACCTTCACCGAGCTTTCTGCTATCCATTCCCTTTAAGGGAACAACAGTAAGTATTTTCAAGTTTCCCAAAGAGCACTACAGAGCACTGATTAATTAATTTGCATTTGTGAGAAGTCCTCCCAGGAGAAGCAGAAGAGAGCTTTGTATCAAAAATCAGATCTGTGAGATGTGCTGGTAGCATCTTCGGATGCATATTGGCACAGGCTAGCCTCACTAGATCTACATTTCAAATCAGTGTGGAACCAGACTTGCTGGGTTTATTTCCTCAACTCCAGCCCCTACCGTGATACTGCAGCACCTGGAACGTCAGGTCTGCTAGGGGATACTTTCATTCCTAAAAATAAGCTTGAATTTGCCTACATTTCCTACATTTCTCGGCTTATCCCACCTCCTGGCATTACCCCTTTTTCTGTCTTTCAAGGGAAAAAAATCTCTCCCCTTCGCCCAAGCCTTCGGCTCCCAGCAGCCCGTTTGGTTAACAGAGGCGTGCTGCTCCTTCCGCAGCAGGCGCTGCCCTCTCCCCCAGCCAGTTGCCATGGCTGACCGCCCGCAAAGAAACCAGCCCTCACCTCGCCGTCCCGGCTGGTGCGGCGGCTCTGTGTCACACACTGGATCTGCCAGGGCAGGGGCTGGTACACGAGGTACGGCAGGGGCTCTTCATGGAACAGGCTGGTCCCGAGCTGGACACGGAAAGGATGTGCAGGAGGTAAGAGGACAGGAGAGAAGCAGAGGAGCAACAGGAGCTGCTCCTCCATACGCATCACCAGCAATCACAACCCACGGCGGCCTTGCCGGCTCGGCATGTCTCCCTGGCGCCACACCGACGAGCGACTCTCATCGTGAGGTAGCGGGGCTGCAGGGCTCATGGGTGAGGCTGGGGCCATGTGGCTCTGCATGAAGTATGGGTGGCCTGGTTTAGAGAGGCACAGAAGGCCATGCCTACCAGGGCAAGCAGAGACCGCTGCCTCCTCTCCCAGCCCCGAGGTATTTCTGGGGACAGGGAGTTGCAGAGGGCAGGAGCTGGTCTAGAGACTGCAGGAGAGGCAGGGCTCGGAGCTCTGCCGCAGGCTCGCACTCTGACACCGGGACAGTCGCTTCCCCCCCGCATCCCACGCCAGACGGCAGGGCCAGGGCACGCTGCTGCACGGCGCCGTGGGACCCTCGGGCACTGGACCTGGGAAAGGAGCTACGAGAGCCAGAGGCACTGTCAGCAGGGCCAGGAACAACTGCCTGTCCTCAGAGTCAGCCAGGTGGGTGACGCAGCCCACGGCCAGCCTAGCAAACATTTCCACTTGTTTTCTTCTCCCCAGCGGAGAGCAGCCCTGGACAGGGGAGGGGTTTCCTTCCTCCCCAGCCCAAAGAGCTCCGAGACTCGATGTGCACATTTGCAGCACTCACTCGCCAGACTGGGAAGGCCAAGTACCTGCACTTGCTTCCTGCGTACGCGGGCACAGCAGGGAACTGCCCTCTGCAAAGCTGCTGATAAACCTGTTAACGCTACAGCGGCGAAACCTCAAATGTGCTCCCAAGCCAACACTATGGGCAACTCGCTGAGGATGAGCAGACCCGCTGGCCTGCTCACCGCTGCAGGGGTTCACGGCACAGCCCCAGCTGAGCCTGAGGCATCCCCAGCCCGCAGGAACGGCCAAGCCCACAGTCCCCACTGCTCACCCCCTTCTCTAAGATAACCAACACGCTTCTAGAAACGAAGAGGAAAACATTAAATCCTACCTGCTGCCAGGCCAGCCCAGACTCACCTGTCCAAATGCTCTCACCACAAAAAACAGTGCTGTCATCAGGGTCGCCAGCATGGCTGGGGGCTCCGAGGGGCTCCCTCCGTTCCGGGAAGTCAAGGCTCTGGGAGCGACACACAGCAGTCTCCAAACAGCCAGGGACTGAAACGGCCCTCCTCCGGCAGGCAGACTCCAAGCCCCTTAATGAGCTTACGGCTCGCGTTCATCTTGGCAGAGTAATCGTGCCCTGTCCTTTTGCTCTTCTAATCGCCGAGTTTCTCCAACATATACAATACTGGCATTCCAGGAAAAGCAAATCCTCTTCTCCGTGTACGTATGCAGGCCAGTGCGCACAGACACGCGTATGTACACCCCACGCCTCAGACCCACGAGCCAGGGCAGACCTCCTCTGCTCGGGACTGCTTCTCAGCAGAGCTCCAGCAAAGCCTCCCACGCCTGGAAGGCACCTACAGTTCAGACGGGACTTTGGATTTCTCAGAGCTGCCCTGTGCACAGTGGCTGCCTCAGGAGCGGGGCAGGGGACCTGTCCCCAAAAAGCGCCTACCTGGACAACATGTGTTGCCATCAGAGACCTCCTCCAGTAGTCCTTATTGCAGCTCTCCAGCGGGCAGAGACACCCAAGTGCAGATCATGCACAGCAAGAACTGGGGTGATTCAAGGTTTGGTGGCGGTTTGTTTTTAAGGATATGCCTGTAACTCTCAGCCTCCATTGCTGCAGGACCAGCTGATCCACATACTGTTCTTCCTGTGCCTCATCGGTCCTCTGGCTCCAACAGCTTTCCTCTCCCCAGCACGTACAGCGGCAATCGCGCTCCTTCCTTTCCAGCCCTCCCTCCACACGCAGGGCACGACTTGTGCACAGCAGCATCCCAGCCCCTGCAAGCGTCCGTGTGCCTCTCACATCCTCCAGCCACATTTAGCTTTGTCCTATGTTGTACCAGTAGCTCAAACCATATTGTTATCACCCAGCATCCCCACATCCCCATCCATCTGAACCTAGGATTTCCAGCGAGCAACACACTGTGCAGAAGAATCAGAGCTGGAAAAATTAGGGCAGGTGTTGAATCTCCCCTCTCCCCGCCACTCCCGTCACCGGCCGTGTTACACGCCTGCAGTCTCTCGGCACTGGAGAGTCCCCAGCCAGGACACGTGCACCAAATGCCCCATTTGGACAGAGGCAGCCGTCGCTGCAGTGCTTGGCGACACAGGACGAGCTGAGTCTTTCACGAGAGACTACGTTAAAGGCAAAAATCCCTAAGGAGCAAACACGCACAGCCTGGAAGGGCTGCTGCAAGTGTCCCAGGGCTGCTGGAAGGAGGTAAGAAGGGGAAAGGAACAAGCCATGGGAAGAGAACAGCGTGTCGCCAATCCTACTCGATTTCTGGCAAGAGCATTGTTCGGCGACCCTGCCGGCAGGAGTCCAGCAAGCACACTGCTGCAGCAGCAGCGCCTAAAACACCGCTTGGGGTAAAATTCACGGCTGCTCCGAAATAAACAGAGAAATCGGTGGCAACAGCTAATCTGCAGCGTTAGCCAATTTGAACACATCCCACGTTGCCGGAGAGCAGCTCTGGAGCGAAGCCCTGCTCCCTGCCAGAGCACCACAGTTCTCCCCATTTCCCAGGTAGAACTCCCCGCCTGCTCCGGCAGAGACCCGAGCATCTTTGCCCATCCCGCAGGCAGCCCCTCCTGGGGCGCCCAGCTGAGCCGGCCTTGGACTGTTCCCGCACATAGCCCATCCTCCAACCTTGACAAAGCTCCAGAGCAAGACAACCATTATAACGAGATCAGATGACTTTTATGAAGAGTTTTATGAAAAGGGCAGGATACGAGCCCATGAAAAGCTGTCCCACTGGCTGAAAGCCCCATGAAGAATTGCTTTTGTAGTTTTGTTTTTTAGCTTTCTATCTGCCCCTGCATTTGCTACCCTGGCCAGATACTTAATAGAATAATGGTAATAAAGCCACAGTGAGCTGAAGTGGTCTTGGAAATTGCCAGAAATGACCTTGACAAGACAAAATATGAAACAGCCCGGAGACAAGCGACGGGAAGACGTGAAAGGTAAGTGCAAGCTGGATATCTAGGGCTACAACAGAACATCTCAACAAGAAAAAAAGAATAGAGCTACAAACATCATACAAAACAGGCTCATGTTGATTTAATTTGCATACAAAACCAGATACAGCTGCTACCACAGGTTTTACCAGGAAAAAGGAACACATTTCAAACCAAGTTATTGCTAAGAAAACTAATACACGCTTCTCCAAACACAGACCGGACTCAGTGATGCTGCTTTGGGCACAGCATCCACCAGGCTGACGGCCTCCCCATGCTCCAGAAAGCCAGAACCATAGGGTCCCTTCTCAAGTACCTAACTGGAAGGACTGCCACATGTCCCACCAACAGCCAGGAAACTAAAAGCAAAACCCCTACAGACAGGGATTGGTGCAGTGCGACAGTAGATGGGAAACCTGCATTTTGACCCCTTCCTACAGAGGGACTCCTCCGGGCAGCTGCCGCTCCCTGTGGGCATCTGAGGTCTCCCCATTCAGCCAGAGCTAGTAAGAGCCAGCTAGGATTTCCTCAGCAAGGACACCAGTGAGATGTTCTCTACTGGCAGTGCCTGCAGAAGGACTACCCTGCGCTTCGTTAGCAAGCAGGTGGTGGCAGAACATGGACCTGACCAGAGGATCAGGCCGTCCTAAGACAAAGGCTGGCCAAGTAATTAAAAAAATTCTAAGAAAAATCTACAAAAAAATACATATAGACATTCTTAAGAGTTTTAAAGTGACATCCATCAAAAATATATTTCTATTTGCATGTAAACATCCCCCTGCCATGCTCAGCGTGAGCTGTTGCGGCATCATGCCAGTACACAACACCCGGGAAGCAAAGCAGGAGGGGGTTCTGCTTTGCTCTGCTGCACATCATTAGCCACGCCGAGGAACACAAACAGCACGAAAGGGTGCAAAGCAGCAGCTTTACCACCCTCCCTGTATCAGCCATCTCTAGGGAGAAGGGCTTTGAAGACGATTTCTCACAGATGGGATCCCTTGAAATGCAGACTTCTTCAGACAAAATGGGAAGTGGTTCGGCATTTTTTTAGAGCATAAAATATTTAAAGTCAGCTTGGGGGAAATACTGACAAAGACAACCAAACACCATGTTTCCCACTCAGCAGTACGAAAACCTCGCCCGACTTCTCCCCGTCGGTTAGAGCAGCACCATCTGCCCCCTCCCAGCTCCGGGCATCCCAGCGGGGTAGTGACATGCTCTGGATACAGCCTCTCCAGAGGAACACCACTGCAGCCACCCCGTGAGCAAAGCAACGAGCCACTGTCTCGCAGCTGAGGCCCGGGAGCTGCACATCCCAACACCTCGGCCAGGTTTCCAGCCATGCAGAGCCTGTTTCAGTCTCCTGAGACCTGCTCTCCCAGGAGCCTAGAGGAGCTGCTGCAGGAACAGCAAGGCCAGGCTCCAGGCTGGGCACCAAAGGCTAGGGCCTGCCTCCCCAGCCCTGCCGTGTGGAAGGAGACCCCAGCTGTTGAGCTGAGCTCCGGATCCCTCTCCCCAGGGCATGGAAGGACGCAGGTGGGGCTTTGTCTCAACATTCACACTAGGCTGCGTTTCTAACAGCGCCTGCACCAGCAGACACCACCCCACGCTCTCTTGCCATCCCTGCTCCGCGTTGCCCTCGGCACATTTGTAACGCAGGAGAAGAGCTCCCATAGCACAGCTATGCTGCGCAGCTCTGGCCGGCGTGGCAGAAAGAGGAAGCTGGGAGCGCTTTTCCAGGTCTGCCATGAAAAGCCACTCCTGGTTTAGTTCCTATCGCTTCCACCCCAAAAAGAGAGGAAACGTTTCCTGAGAGTCAGAACCTGCCATTCCCTGACTCTGTCCTCAGACTCCACAGCCCTTTCGCTGCTCACTCTCCGCTGCTCACACCCGTGCCAGAGGCCAGATGACTTGGCCCACCTGCAATTAAGCATTCGCCGGGCACCAGTGTGGGCTCATTTCCTGACACGTTTCCTCTAACAGAGTCTCAGCTGGATTCACATCCTCCCCCTTTGACCAGTTACTCAAAGTCCTCCATGATTCACAGCTCTGGCTCACCATCGCTAGAATACTAATGAAAGAACTGTTGATTTATTGAAGCCCTGATAATTCACCACTGGATTAAACAGTCTATAAATTATATTTGGACACATTACAGGATTAGAGGAATCCACCTGGGAAGTTCACTTCCTCCTTCCTTGTCTCTCCTGTAAAGAGACTTTATTTCAAGGGCACAGCACAAAGACACAGCAGAGACGGCTGGGCGTCACTGAAACCCAACGTATCGTTAGGGAGACCGCACGGGCCCCAGCCACTGTCTCTCCAGAGCCAAGCCCCACCTTTCAGTAATGGTACACTTTAATTTGTCTGTTTTCATCCAGTCCTAGCTGAAGTAGGCTGGGGCTGCTGGCAGGGGGCTTCTGTGCACCTGGGAAGAGAGGTCTGGCAGCTGGGTGAAGGAAAAGCCTGGCTTACAGGAGGGATTAGCACGCGCGAGCACAGCCAGTGGACAGGACAGGTAGTGAGGGGCAGGAGCCAGCCTTGCACACACATGCTGTATTTAGTCTGCTGCACCCAAGTCAAATGGAATTAGAGGGGGATTAGGGAATTCAAAGGAGCACCGTGCTCAGGACAGCGTGTGCTGTCGGAGGCCTGAGGGATTTGCTGCTAATACCAGCGTACACTGCAGAGGAGATACCGACAGCCCCAGAATAATGCTGTTACAACACAAACCTGGAAACATCCCCGCTAGGAGCGGTGAGAGGTCTCACTCATTTGATCCAACCGCATGCTACGACGTGCCTCAAAACCGAGCTGAGGAAGAGCTCCGCCAGGGAGCCCCAACTCTCCCTGCCCAGCCACGCGGCCGCCCCACGTGCCAGCTCCACATGTCTCCAGGCACCCTCGCCGCAGGGACGCTGCTCCCTCATCCCGGGCTGCTCGGCAGGGACTGCCCCTAGCAGGGTCACCGATGTGGCTGGGGCTGTATCAATGGCTCCAAGAGCAGGCCTCCAAGACCAGGCCCCTGCTGCCTCCTCCATTCTGCGCTCTTTGGTTAACTTCTTAAAATTCTGACATTACCAGCTCCAACTGCTGTGTACCACAGCAGAGCAGCGGCACTGAAGAGCATCACAGCACAACTGGGGAAAGGGAAGAGACTTCCTCAGTCATGTAGAGCTCAAAGAAGAGCAAACAGGTCACTCATGCTCTAACTGCTAAACACCTTATTCCTTTGCAGAACCGGATGCTAAAATAGAGGCTAAGGCTTCGAAATTGCTGTTCAATGCTTTAGTGCTCCTGATTCACTCACCTCCTGCTGTCTCCTCCTACCTGCTGCAGGAAGCTGGAGTGCCATTAAAGACCAGACCCAGGCAAAGGATACACTTTTGAATCCCTCTTGAAGTCTTCTAGCCATTTCTTGTTGGTCTCAATCATTCCTTGAATACTCATCTTGTCTGACTCGCAGCTCTGGAACTGGGAGTGCTGGAACAGCCGTATTTGCTCGCTGTTGCATGAGAGAAAGAGACAGCACAAGTGGGAAAGAGAGGTCTAGGCAGAAACAGTCTCAGAAGTGACAAAGAAAACGATGGGCTGCTAGAGAAAGAGCCACAGTTAACAAAAAGCAACCTCCCCTCAGCTGAAAGTCCTCCACCCAACCACATAATAGAGAAAAAGCTGCAGCAGCCCCCCACTATCAGGCTGCTGTCCTCCTTTTTGTCTGTGTAGCATCAGAAAGGTTTGGGTGGCAGCCTCCACTCCATCCACCCAGCATCACCTGATACGGCAGAGCCGGCGTGGCCCAGTGCCGGGACCCTTGGACCCTGGTCCTGGAACGAGGGTTATATGCTCAGCTATGATGGCAGCTTCACTGTAGAAGCTACAAGGCAGTGCCGAGCACGTGGCAGTGAATAACTACTAGTATCTAACTTGTCTAATTAATATGTAGCTTATGATTTTGTTATCTACTTGTTATATGAAATGTGACCTATAAATCATTCCAGAGAAATGAAAGCAGCACAACAAAACAACAGCTCAACGAAAAAGACCCTTACTCCGCAGGTACGTATCCTAGCTTGCTGTCCAGAGGCTTGGAACTTCCACCGAGTGACGGGAACCCACCTGGAAAACAGACATTAAATACAGGCCCCCCNCCCCCCCCCCCCCCCCCCCCCAAATCAATAGCCTTTACATCTGGATGCATTTGCTTTCTTGTACTATGGACACACTGTCCTTATGAGCTGAGCCACCTGCCGAGGACATAGTGGTGTCAAAGAAACCGAGAGAGTGAACCCTGTCTGCAATCCACACGAGGCTTCCAGTGAAGCGGGGCTATCTCCTCTTTTGCTCCCGTCTTTAGTAACAACTGCTTTCTTGGGTGTATATTAAAGGCTGAACTGCTCCAGAAGCAGGATGACAAGATCAGCCATATG
The DNA here is from genome assembly GCA_013389945.1 of Fregata magnificens. Taxonomy (NCBI): domain Eukaryota; kingdom Metazoa; phylum Chordata; class Aves; order Suliformes; family Fregatidae; genus Fregata; species Fregata magnificens. The sequence continues at coordinate 85,046 of WAAD01003565.1, read as the reverse complement.
CTGCACTTCCTGGAATGAGGTTCTCATTCCTTATCTCATTAGCACCCTTCTTATCAGCAGCACCCGTGGATCTGGCCTTACCAGCATCAGAAGGGTGAGCCGGTTAGAACCTGCAGGGCTGTGAAATCAAAAGTCCTAGGCAAGCAAGCAGATGGATTAACAGGAGACTTACCTGGGAAATACTTGTGCCATTTCTCTGCCAGGACGCTGTCCACTGACTGTCCAGCTGTGAAAGAGCGACTAGAGCTCAGCCCAGTGCTCCAGGCCCACTGGTCTACCAGAGACACCCCGGCGGAGGGCACCAGGGAGCCGCCTGCCTGAAGTCCTGCCAAGGAGGCGTATGTAGAAAGAGGGACGCCGTCGCAGGGCGTCGAGGTGAAGAGGGGAGACTGGCGATTGTTCAGAGAGCCCAAGATGCCGAGGACCCCGTTCAGTTCGCTAGTGATACGCTGCAGAGAGTCTGTCAAGTACTGGATCTTGTCCAGCTGGGGGGCAGGCCGTAAATCGGTTCTCAAATCAACTGGCAGAAGAGAGGGGAAAGAAGGGATCACCGGGAAGGCAAGGGAGACACTGCCTCCCTGGCAGGAGGCTCGCTTTGCACTGTGTGTTGTGCTCCGAGCTGAGTTTGATCAGTGTGTGCTAAGCGGGTACAGAGGCAAAAACCTGGCTTTGCCACCAACAGAGGAGATATAGACTGACAAGGAGGATTTGCACCTTGGAGGCTGCTTGGGCACAAAGTGCAGGGAAACAAGACAGCAAGGACAAGATCCTCCGATGCTGCAAGAACAGGGCCTGCGGGACAAACCTGGATATGCAGTAGTGTGTGCGTTTCACCTCCCTGCTCCATCTCCGAGTTCTACTGCACCCTCTACCATGCAGCCATTAACGTAACGGTGACTCCCTTGCAAACGGCAAGCCCTTTCAAGAGCTGCACCGCCCATGCTGAAACCCCCAGTACTGCACCCTGACTCTCAGACGAGACCCTGGCACAGGCAATCATGCTTTACTTCAGTGGTCTCACCACACACAAACTGAGCGCGAGGCAGAATGGATTGGCTACACTTCACACACTCATAAAAAGCAAGGCGCTCCAGGCCACCAGCCAGGCTGGAGGTAGGACCGATAGGACCGTGCTGATACAAGGGCTCTCATCTTATGGCGAGAGAAAACCCTGAAGTTTCACATGTGCCTGCAGATATTTTACTGGTCAATGTCAGAGAGACGATCCCAGACTGCACAGATTGTCAGTCTGTCGCCATAGGGAAGTTTCCCAAGTTTTCTTTAAGCTTCAGCCTTGCCAGCCTTTCTGCAAGCAACACCACCCTCCTGCCTTCCCGGCTGTTTATGGGGAGCCCTTCTTCCCACCTGCACAACTCCAGTTACAGGCAACTGAAGGTAAACAAAAAAGCACAAGCAGCAGACAGAGGGAACTGCGGCAGCCTCTCCTGCCGCAGATGCGAGGAAGAGGAAGCCCGGACTCCTGCAGAAGAACAATACAGTTCTGCAACAGCAGAGGGAAGAGCTGAAGCCAGATTTTATAATCCCCTCTAAAAACAAAGGTAGAGATTTAAAAGGCAAGTTCACACACAGATTCCAGCCCTCTCATCCACCACTACAAGCGGGAAATAAGTTTTTCAAATAAAATGTTATATACAGAGCAGTCCCAGTCACAGATAGCAGACCTGCCTTAGACGCTAACGAGCACAAGTGAGAACAATAGAAGGTACATCAGAGGGGCGAGAGGGAAAGCCAGAACTAGGTCTAAAGCATTATACATCGGGCACAGCATATCAAGCCAGTCAGGCACTCACATTTAGGCGGACACAGATTTACACTGGATGTGCTGTTTGTGTCCTCAGAGTTGCTGAGATCAAAAGTCACCATCTTCTTGCATGCAGCACTCTTCAGCGTATCTTCATCTGAAAGCTGGTCAAAAGAAGGAAAACAACGCAAATAAAACCTGCTGTTCTGTCCACTGGAATACTGCCTACAGGCTGTACTGCACAGACAGGCATAGGCCAAGTGAAGGCAGACTCATATTCAGTCCCTAACAGCAAAATCTGAAAGTCAAGAGACCGCTTGGTCAGAGGCCAAATCTAACAGCCATGTGAACGGGCCCTTCTAGGCAGAACTCAGAGTGTTTCACGCTTTAAATAAGCCTCAAAACTCTTGCATGGGCTGGGTTCTCTCTTTGCACCAAGGACAAGTGCTTGACCATCAAAGGTCTCATGCTTTTGCATCTGCTGCCCTGCTTAAGGCCACATGGTCCCGGGCAGAGCTGAAGAGATTCCCAGGCTTGCCTTGGTCAGGAAAGCAGACTCGATCCTAGCTCACATGAGGTGACCTGCCCTTGCTTTCTCTAGGCTCAAATCACGCAGCTTTTTTCAGGCTGCTTTCTGTATCCACTCCGCAGCCACACGCTTAACAGTGAGTGCAGATGTCATCAGCAGAGGGAATGTACGGTATTTGCAATCTTGACCAAGATACAGACAGTTAATAAGATATCTAACCGTTCTGATGCGATGTTTTAGTTTATATTGAAGGATACTTCAGCATATTGGTGTTGACAGCGATTTGTTTCTGACTTTGAGAGAAACAAGCTTCTCACAAGCCAGTGCACTCAGCAAGCTGCCACCATGGAAGAAGCCTCCATCCCAATCCGCAGCCCATATTTGTTGGCTGCAGAGCTAGTGAATCACAGGCATCATACTTCAATTAAGTTTGTCCTTCTCTCCAACTTTGTGACTAGCCGCCTCTCTCCCACCCTTCTCAGACAGACACGCCATTCTGCTCTCAGAATATGTTTCTAAAATCCAGCCCCGCTGGCAAACGCCGCTCTTTGGCCACCAGCTAAAAGAGCCCTCACAGGGACCAAAGGCCCTGCAGAGACTCCAGCCGAGGGGAGGAGGCCAAGAGCTCTGGGCAGGGTGGGAGTGCAGCTGGGCAGGCCCAAGCAACAGTAATGCTGGGGGTTACCTCCTCCAGCAGCGAGGACTCCAGCTGGCTTAGTTTCTCTTCTTTCTTCTTAAGCAGCACCTGTCCTTTCCGCATAGCCGACTTCATCTTGTCCAACTGCTTTGCTTCCTGCAGTGGATCAACAGCCAAGCCAAGGAGGAAAATTAAACAAGAATGACAGGAAATAATCTATGTTAGTGGTCATGGTGACTTTCATTATCTCACTTCTGCTCAGCACAGGAGATCATGCTGCTGGAGTAAAACTGCTCCCCAGTCTTTGAGAGCATGGGAAGCAGAGTGGACAGAGGGCAGAGCACATGCCTCAAAGCAAGTTCACCCCAAGGAAAAGGAGGTTTCACTTCCAAACCCTGCATCCAACACGGTCAACAGCTTTGGTTCTGCAAACATAAGTGCTCTCTATCATCAGTGAAGGAAACGATGATCATCTTTGTCTTTGGCTGGTGCATCAGCAGAGCTGGCAAGTACTCGAGAACCTTTTTCCAAGCAAGGGTGAAATCACTGCAGAGCTACAATCATAAATTTGTACCTACTGATGGGATGGATACCTGCCACTTCCTTTGCTATGAGGAAAAGGTGTGTTATGGGATCTGCATGACACAGGAATCCCTCTTTCCCTACCAAATGCTTTCTCCATCTTTAAGGTCCCAAGAGCTCCAACTAACCATCGAGCTGCCAGAATCTAGCAAGCTACTGAGCACTGGTGGCACTGCAGTGACTGCTTCATACAGCCTTCCTACTCCAAAGCACATACAGCGGAACAGACCGGGAACTATTCTACCATGCAGTGCCCCGTTAGCTGTGGGCTATGCGTGCACACATAGGCACTCTCGGCCGCTCATCTGATGCACAGTAACATCACTGTCATCCAAAGCCTAAGTTAGGTTCCCATTAGGCCCATTCCTCAGACACTGCATTTGCACTGTATTCCTGAACAGCGCTTTCCGCCTTCCTGAAGTAATCTACGGCCAGCCTGAGGGAGGAAGGACTCTAACCCTTGTGTTACGATGAGGAAGACACAAGCCGGGACAAATGCTGCATATCTAACAAAAAAAACCCATGCAAGATCTGATTTCTGGGAGGACTGAACATCCACAGCTGCCGCCTGCCACTGCACCTGCAGAGTCAGGAATCAATCCCAGGGCTGGGAATTCGTTTGTGCAGCCACAACGCCCAACATCTGAACCAGGCAGCGCTCAGTGGCTCACCTCTTCCAGATTCTCGCGCACGCCCTCCAGGAGCTGGGAGCTGTCAGGATCCTGCACCACCTCCTGTGCTTTCTGCATATCTTGGCGCCACTGCTGCTTTGCAGCTTTCAGTGCCGCATGCCTCTTCCTCATGGAGCGGGTCTGGCGCACCAGGAACTCCTTGGCATTCCTGATGGAGATCCCTTCTGCAGAGATGTAGCTCCTGACACTACACGAAAGAGACAGGCGTGCTCCTGGCTTTGTGCTGGCTGCGCCATCCTGCAAGCCTCATGCAGCACCCTCCCCAAAAACGGATTGTCAGCGTAATGCGCGTAAACCCAAGCAAAAACATTTGCTTGTAAAACCAAAGCAACAACATCTTCCAGAAGCGGCTGGCATACAGATACTCACTGATCGAACTGGAAGTCGCTGTCCTCGTGGCTTTGAGAGGGTGGGGAAGCAGGCTCTCTGGACGAGTGCTGAGGAGTTCAAACATTTCAAAAACTAAGAAATATGTATGGGAAACAGAACCCCAGGATCCCATAAGAATCCACTTAGGAGCAAAAGTTTGGAATGACATCACCGTGGTATTGCCCAGATCCAAGACCAGCGCCAGGGACGTTCTTTATGTGACTTTTAAAAAGTAACAAAGACATTTCTATCCCTGACTCAAGCCCTCCTTTTGCCTCCAAGGGCACTCAAGTATCCGACACTCCTTTCCCCCCCAATAACAACAGACAGAAATCAACAAATACTACTGAACATATTGATGTCCCCCGGCAAAGAAAAATGCATCACTGCATCTCAAACGAGTTCACACAGAAGGAACAAAAGCTGGGATTTTCAAGGGAGTTACAGCCTCAGATCTCAGAAGGCAAACACCTGTACGGTGTGCTTTACTCACAGCTTGAATAGTTTCTCTCAGGTCTTCAACATGGAGCTCAGCTTTCCTTCGTGGAGATTCCACGCTTTCTTCTGCCTCCAGTTCTTTCAAAGTCTCCTGTTTGCTCCTGACAGCTGCCTCCAACTCACTGCCCCAAGAAAAGGCAACAGTGGCAGCACTTGACTAGGCCAGTAATGTATCTGCAATGCTCTCCAAAGTGACCTCCAGTTTCCAGGAGGGAAAGGGCCACAGCCGTGCAAGACAACACCAGCATCATGTCTGTGGTGTGATGTCAAATACAACCCCTGGCTGGGCAGGGAAACATCGCTTCACACCCCTTCCAGAAGCTCAGCTATCTTAGGAAAATCTTCTCTTTGCATTTCAATGCCCCTCTCAAAGCATCTTGTTAACCTCACCAGACAGATGTAGAGAAGACAAACAAATTAACCCGACAAGCAGAGGCAAAGGGACAAATTTACACAGCGAGTTATTAATAGATCTGGAAACAGACCCCAGGACCTCCAAGCCCTCGACATGCAGTAAAACCACCACTAGGATTCGGAAGGAATGTGGCCCAACGCACAAGAAGCTCAGAGGTAAGGGAGAGGGCCAGGTTAGATTAGAGAGGTTTGTTAGGGGCATAGCGTAGCTTTTTTTTTCCGCATTAGAAGAAATTTCTTGTACACACACCTGATGCGTTTCTGCAGCCTCTGGCTTCGGGTCTGCAACAAGTCCACCTGGGCCTCCAGCTCAGCTTTCTGGTCCTGGAGCTCTTCAAGAGACCTACGCAGCGGCCGGATGGACTCAAGGAGGCTGGCATGCTCCTTCCTATTCTCCTCTAGGCGGAGTTGAGAAGCTAAAGCAGCTTCCTAGAAGAAAACCAAAAAAACCCTCACAGTAATTTCCCCAAAACCAAAATGAAAGGCACACAACATGCAAGAGACTTGCTACTTGCACAATTCACAGGAGGTCCCAGAGCTACAAATGCACACACCACATGCCAATCCTGGAAGAACAGGACTATGTCTTCTTTTTGGGAAACAGCTCAGAGCTATTCAAACTCCCAGCAGGATGGCACTCCAGGCTGAGGCAGGGAGGGATCTTCAGACTCACAATTTAGAAGCAACAGTTTACTTTTTTTAAAGCCATGGTTCTAGGGTGCTCCCCTCACCCCCAAAAGAAAAGCAGCACAGCACCTCTCCAGAGCTAAAACATACATACATCTCTTTCTAGCTCAGTCCGCCTGTCCTCATCCAGCAGCTGCTGCCTTTTCTTTCTCAGAGACTCCTCCTACATACAGATGAGAAAGTAGGTGAGCGTCAGAGCGAGGAGCCTGCTGACACTGAGCAGCACTTGAAGTACAGAGGCCAGGCCTGAGTCTCAAGACCATTTCAAAACACCTGAGAATTGTTGTCAGTTTTGCTTTACTTCCCCCCCAACACACACACACTCAAGGTCCCCTGCCTTTATTTGATTTCAAGTGAGAAGCTGGAAGTAGTTGCATTCCTGTGGGAAGAACACCCCTTCCTGCTCAGCAGTGAGAGTATTCAAGGCACATGGCCATTTCTGCAGGATCTTGCTTTTGTGGAGCCTCTGCTTGCCTCCAGCATCTCTCCACCTTTTTACTTCCTCACTCCAGCGCTGCTTGGAAAGGAAGGGCTGACAGAAGCAAGGTTATCTACAGCCCTCAGCACAGGCCAGGACTTAGAGATCTGGCAGGCAAGAGCATCAGCTGGTGATTTTTGCCAGCTCCACAGGAGCACTTGGAGTGCTTCCCTCTCCCACTCTTCTGCCCAAGATCCAGAAACACTCATTCCCTTTTCACAGCAGCAGGGAGAAGAGGAGGTAAATCAGGAAGGGATTGACTAAAATCCAAAGTTATGCTGAGCAGGACATGCTGCCTTGAAAGGCTTTTATGATCCCTCTGTCACTTACAGCCACTTAGTCTCCCAAAGCACTGAGCAAACCCAGAGCACTGACTTTCCCTACAAACATCAGCCGTGAGGCTGTACCACTAGGAACACTTAGCCATGCTCTGACTTGCGATGGAAGCTTTACCTGTAACTTGGATAGCAGCAAAAGCCCTGGCTGAGCACTTCTGAAAAGTCCCCCACGAGGAAGCAGCCAGAAGAGCAGCACAGGCTAGGAAACCTCTGCGAGCCCAACAGGGCTGACTTACCTGGCTAAGGAGCTGCACTGATCTGGCTTTCACATTCTTCATGCGCATTTCAAGCTCGTTTTCTGAATCCTGGAGTTTTCTTTCCTGCACAGAGATGCTGAGTTAAAGAGAGAATGGCACGAGTTCCTCACTCACCAGGCAGAGCTCTGCCACCAGGAGGCACTGGGAAAATGTGACCTGCCATGTGTGTCACCCTGGGCTGTAGGAGGGTGGCAGGCACACTGAGGTGTCACCATACCCAGGCCATCCCCAAGCAGCCAAGTCACAGCAAACTGCTAGGCAAAGTGTTCTCCTCACCTTCTCCCTGTGCCTGTGCTGCAACGCAGTAAGCCGCTCATCCAGCTCTGCCTGCAGAGCTTTCACCTCCGCTTCGTGAAGCTGTCGGAGGCGCGCCATCTCACTTCGCAGGCCTTCAAACAGCTCCGCTCTTTGCTTTCTCTCCTGTTTGTTGCAAAACACAAACAAGAAAAGTGGCTGAGTGAAGCACAGGGTTCTCCAGCAAGCCAACATGAACACACAGGACACACACCCTCTGGAAAGCCAGACCATCACACAGCAGCTCCTGAGCAAACCCCAAATTCAGCAAATTAAAACCTCGTGCTTACAGGGACAACATTGTTAAGGGAATGGCTCAAGAAAGAAGAAACAACCCATCAAACTAAGGTTTTGTCACACGCTGCTGACCGTATAGTCAAAAATGGGAGGCAGAAGGCTTTCCAGAACGGGTGCCTGCAAAAATGCGAACAATCTTCTCTTGCACAGAAGTCCACAAACGCATGTGGAAGTTGCCTGCACAGAGGGTATTTTGGCAGCTTATCCTTATAACCCCAGCCTAAATTCTTTTTAGATCACGGCAACGACGCCCAGTTCTCCTAGAAGAAAGGAGATTTCCAGTTCTAGGAGTGGCTGAGATAGGCAGGTCTGGCAAGCAGCAGTGCCAGCCCAGGTACAGCCCAATCGAGCGAGCCACTACAGTCACCTCCCAAATTCATTGGTCTCCCCCAGCAGTACCTCCTCCTCATACTGATCCTGAATCCGTGCTAGGACCTCCTGGTGCTCCTCTTTCATCCTCTCCATCTTCCTCTCATGGTCTTTTTCCACTGCCTGGCGTTTCTCTCTCATAAGTTCGCTGAGCTGCAGGGATAACACGGAAGGATACTTCCCTGAACTATAGCATTGCACTACAGTGACCTCCCAAGAGATCAACCTCTCACATGAGCAGAAGGACTGAAGTTCAGAGTACCTTGTAAGTGGGATCAGACTGTGGCCTGGGTAGTGCAAAGCAAGCACCCTAGCGAGGCAAGATGCCGCAGGGGTGTCCTTTCCCCTAAGGCACCACCGTCACCCCTGGGCAGGGGACGTGGCCTCTCAGACCTCACCACGCATCCAAGGAGAGAGGGTGAAGAACCTTCGGCAACCCAAGGTGAACACTTGCCTCATGTTCGTATTCTGTTACTTGATACGCTTTTTGCTGCACTTTCTGCTCTGCTCTCTGCAAGTCGTCACGCAGCCGAGCCTCCTCGCTCCTCTGTGCCTCTGCTATCTGGGTTTGCAGGCTGGAAATGACCTGCCATGAAAGCCACCCACAGAGATTTGTCACCCTTCTGACAGGATCCATTTAGTGGCCTCCTACAGACAGCAAGCACCATGGCAAAGATCAGTGTGTGCAGTCTCACCACCCCCTACTTGGAGCACGTCCAAATGCTGAGCCAGACCAGAATCACATTCAGGAAGTGGGAAAAAAGCTAATGCCACCCTCCCTGGCCACCTTTGGTGGCAGTGTGGGAAAAAAAAAAACAATTTGCATTCTAAGGACACCATCTTTTACCTTACGATGCTTCTCTTCTGCTGCAGATTTCAGCTGCTGGAGTTCAGCTGCAAACTGTTTCTCTAGCTCTTCTACTGCCTACAGGAACATGAGCAAGACAGTCTGCTGGAAAACCTCTATTTGCGGGGACATGCTGCACAAGATGCATTTGCGATTGACATCTTCATAAGCATCAAAAAAGCACAACGGTAAACCCCTTTCAAACTGGATTACATACAAGGTGCCTTTACTCTCTATGCGCTTTCCCTCCCGAGTGGGAGGGTGCTTTTCCCTCCCTCCTCAGCAGATCTCAGTCACGCTGTGCTGGAAGGACTACAGACTGCCTCCATTCAAGAACTCCAAGCTCTCTGGAGGACTAAAGCAGCAGCTGAAGAGGTATTCTGATCTGATAAAATGGCTTGGTTTAGCTTGGCAGAGACACACAGTGATCCTTCTTTTCTTCAGATGCAATGCGGCCATTTAAATGATTATTTAATCACCGTTGTAATGAAAATTGGGGGAGTACTCCTCCCCACCTCAATCATGCCTCTAACAGCATGCCTAACATCTTTCCTTTATGTTTAAGGCAGTCATAATTAAATTACACGCAGGTGTTATTTAATCTCAACACTTTAGCATTGCAGTGCAAGCCAGGTCAGCATGAACAGCATAGGTCTGACCCTAGCTGGCAATAAACATCTCACCTTCTTCTTTTCCCTGTCTAATCTCTCCTTGCGCTCACTCAGGAATTGTTCCTTCTCTTGTTCCAGCCCGATCACCTCTTTCTGCTGAGCTTCCTCCATTTCCAGCTTCATTTTCTCCAAAACAAGCTGCTGCTTCCTCTCCAGGCTCTCCTTCTCCATTACCTGCAGGGATTCCCACTCTTCTCTTAGTTTCTGCAGTGCGACCGCTTGCTCTGCCCTGGTAGGTTTGCAACAAGAACAAAAGCAAGTCAGAATTTGGTACTTTACCGCTGGGCTCCATTTAGGAACCAGAGCTGACAGAAGACACTGCTATAGGATAGGACACGCAAGCCAGAAGAAGCCAAGAACCACAGCACACAGATTCACAAGCGTATCAACTAAGGCCTTGGAAATAAACAGCAAAGCAGTCAGGCGGAGACATATCTGTCAACTAGGAAAGAAATAGCAAAACGTAAGTTTTCCGGCGTCTGCCTTCTCTGCCTCCTCCAGTTGTTTTAACAGGCCTTAGTAGCCGTTAGACAGAGACACCCACTCAAACGAAGCTATGCTGCCGAGCACAGCTATCCTTGCAGATGCCATTTCTTTCATTTACACGCCCCAGAGTTGTGCCTGGTCCAACACTAGAGCAACACCTCTCTCAGGACACTTAGGTACTATATGTTTATTTAGCAAAACTGGATCAGCTCTGAGGTGGCAGAGCCGTTCCCGTTAAGGTCCATCCGTTTTACCTTCTATCAACACACGGCTCCCCAGCACGTACAGTGTCATAGTTAGGGCCTCGTACTGACTACCAAGGCAGGGTACCAGCTATGGGAGACTCGGGCGGGCTAGTGCCTCCGCTTTGAGCAGTTGCTGGTGGCATGCAAGATGCTTCCCTCCCAAACCCACCGAGTTTGTGTCCCCAGGGATGGCAGCAACGCTTTTTACCTTATCTTCTGCTTCTCTGCCTCGGTCTCTGAGGTGATTTTGGCTCGCAGCTGTGAGAGTCTCTCAGTTTCTTCTTTTCTGACACGCAACTCTTCCTCCTCAGAAACCTTTGCCAAATCTTCTTTTAGAATCCTGAGAGATGAGCAACCAGGAGAGGAGAAAAAAAAAAAAAAAAAAAAAAAAAAAAAAAAAAAAAGAAAAAAGGTTCAGGAGGCTTTAATATCTTCAAACCACCTCCCCAAGGCCTATAGATCAGCTGCTACTCCCACTAGCTGTGCCTCCCCGAGTGATGCATTTCCAGGGCTCTAGACCATTAATTCTCCTCCGTACCTTCAGAACCTGGCTGCTGGCACAGGAGACACAGCCCCTGAGCATCAAACTTCTGCGGCGCGTTTTTAAAATGTGCTATATCATCATAGATGGCACTTGGTTTTTTCCAGGTAAATGAAATCAACTCCTATTAAATGAAAGCAGGCTCCCAGCCAAGGTACCTGGATGCATTAGTACATCTGTAAGCTTTGTATTTTCATATAGCACCCTTTTTACTACTGCTTTATTACTGCATAGACATTTTTCCCTTCAGGTGCCATTTCTGTGCCTTCCTTCGCACCCAAGACAGCATTCCCGTGACATTTCTACGTCAAGATACTGTTTCTGGCTGGCTCAGCATGCAAGCATTGGAACAGGCTGCCCAGAGAGGTGGTGGAGTCACCATCCCTGGCACTTCAGGACGTGGTTTAGGAGGCATGGTGGTGTTGGGCTGACGGCTGGACTTGATGATCTTAGAGGTCTTTTCCAGCCTTAACGATTCTATGATGATTCTAAGAACATAAGCATCAAGGCCACCTGAAATAAAATACAAGCCTTGAGAGAAAAATCCCCGCAGGGAGAGGAGACAGTTCCCAGTGCTGTTCCGCTCCCTGGATTGCTATAGATCCTCGTGCACTGGCTGGGTTTCACACAGACATCCATGCCCTATTCCTTAAAGCCTTGTTTGGAAGTCCCTCTGTAAAACATACAGTACCAGACTTTCAGATAGCTCCTCTGGGGTAACCTCATCTCCTTTAATGCTCCAATTTCCAGTCCTGTTACTACCATTTAGCCCAAGATTTGAACGTCTGCCAGGCGGTAAAGCTCCATGCGCTGAACTGGAAGCTTTTCCCAGGTTAACCATAAGAGGCAGGTTCAGAGCTCTGAAAGCTGCATGTGTATCAAATCAGAGCTCGTCTTGCAGGACGTGGGAAGACGCTCTCTTGTCTCTATTGGAGAGCACCTTCCTGAGGCAGACTGTGCTCTCTACACATCTGCTTTAAGCGTCTACAGCACTGACAGCAGACCACTATTCATTTCAAGACGGGCAGATCCTCACACACAGGATTGTCTGTGCCAGGCACAGAGTCCCGTACTCTTCCTCCCCAAAAGCCTCGCTCTTGCCTCCTTTGCCCACAACTCTGCAAAGCAGCACCACTTTCAAGGTGGTGGCCTATAACAGCAGAAGCCTGTGGCCACCAGCAATGAAATCACAGCTAGGAAAGGCTCAGAGGAGAAATAGCAGGAAGATGGAGTAAAAGAGGAAAGCACCTGAGGGACTTCTCTTTTTGCTGATGAAGCTTCTGAGCTTCCTCCTCCTCCTGCTGCCTCATCTCCTCCTGGAATTGCTGAATTTTCTCCTTTTTTGCTTGCAATAAACGCATTTTCTCTTGCTCGAGCTCCATCTCCAGCTCCTTGGCTATTCCCTCCGGGGATTCTTCGCTAGGCTGGTTCAAGGACTGCTCATGTTTGATCTCCTTCTCAGGTTGCCTACCAAAAAGAGAAAGCTCCTTTGGCAAAAGGATGACAGGAAACCGAGTAGCATGAAAGGAACAGCAACATCCCCCCAAGCAGTATCAACTCCAAACCAAAAATCTCCAAGCCACCTACTCTAGAAGCTTCACTGGCAAAGGGAAAGGACATGCAGAATCCCCACCAGACGGCAGCCACTTGCAGGCTGCCGTGGAGCCCTTGCTGTTTAGCTCACAGGGGGTGAGGAACAGCAGTGTAGATGGGTGGAGGGCACAGAGGCAGAGGACAAGCTTGCTACAGGAAAGCACTCTTTACAAGGCTGTTGGGGAACACGCAGCACTTGCTCAAGGTTTTGAGTAGCACGTTACCTCAGGTAACAGCTTGGGGACGCCCCCACGCACCAGTGGTGGGTCCTCTCCTTGACTCCCAGGGAAACTCTGATTGACAAATTATTAAACCCAGCCCTAGCAGCACTCAGGTCCTGAATAACTCCCATTTTGGCCCACTGGAGCTCACCTTGTGAGGACAACACGGTCTCACTTCATGAAGGATCTTGTAGCTAGGAAACCCTGGCTAGGGCTGCCAGGCACAAAAGCAGATGCAATCAGTACCTGTTTTCAGCCCAGGGACTGGCAGCGCGCTTCTGATGGACCAGGTATTTTTCTGCAATTGCAATCTAAAGCGCGCTGGGAGTTTGCCAGCTCTAGGCAACAGAAAGCCCTAAGCGCTCGAAAAATTCAAAACCAATCTGTTTCTAATTAAGTTTTTTTCAGAGAGAGAGCAGCAAAATTATAAGGTCTGAGAGAGACTGAAGGGGAAGGAGGGGAAAATGAAGATTAGTCTAGGAAAAGACTTTCTATTCCTTGCTAGGGAAAGCTGGAGCAGCAAGGTCTCATCGTGCTCCGCAGCTGCTAACGTAAGGTGGAGGGACTTCTGTTTTGCCAGGAATCAGGGAAACAACAGCCCCAGTAATATAGCCTTGAGTCAAAAGGGAAAAGGTCGCTTATGCAGCCATTAGCAAAAAGAACAAGACAGAGGGAAGAGTAGTAGATTCTGGAAAAATCCCGCTTCACTAGTGCTCCCCCAAAATGCTACATGCTCTGGGCCAGCTGCAGAGATGCCTACAGGTGGTGTCATTTGTCAGGCTGCTCTGCAAAGCAATTCAGCCACTTGCACCTTTTTATCACGTTCTTCCTTCTGCCCCAATTCTTGCTTAAAAAAGAGATCCAGCCAACACACACACATTTACACAACTCAACACAATTGCTAATAGAAAAAGGGAGATACTGCGCTGGTGTCCACATCAAAGATTGCTTCTCCATCACTTTGTCCCGAGAGACGCACTGCCTATTTTTTCCAGTTGCATCTGCTGATCTGTCATTTGACATTGAAAGCAAAGTCAGCACAAGCACATCTACTGAGATCTTCTATCGCAGTGGAACTGCAGGTACATATCTGCAAAGACCATCAATTTAGTACAGCAATAGACCACTGGCTTTTTGCAGGGAACGTGAGCTCTACCATCCTGCGCTCTGACCTTATTACCTCAAAGCAACCAATGTTCCCAGTGACTGTAAAAGCGGGGTGATTTGCTGGGTTTTGTTGTTCGACACCCCCCCCCGCCCCGATCTCATCATCACTCAGCAAGTGAACTCAGGAGCCCGTGTGAAAGCGTTTATCAAAGGAGGGTGAACGCTTACAGCCTTATTAGCGACACTAGTGAAAAGGAGGCTTTTCCAAGTACAAAGCAAACAGCTCTTTCTCCATACCACGGAGTCCTGTGCCACAGACCCCACGGGCCGAGCTGCTGTTCTCACCCCCCCCCAGTACAGACTGTTCACTTGGCACTCTTGCCAGCGAAACAGCTGCTTGGATTTGCATATGGAGATGTTTGAGCTCTGCTGTGCCCACCAAACCGCATCTCCTAGCGTGCTGACTTCACACGCTAACTTCAAACACCACAAAGGGGAACAAAAGGACAAAAGCTGCTACGCTTACATCACCCGGGACTTAACTGAAGCCCTTACGCTTTCTGCGGGGCAGCAAGCTCCTCCAGGTTGATTAGGCTATCCAGCGATCCCTCCTCCGGCTCCTGGGCCACGGCCTCCTCCTGATTGGGATTTTCTAAAGCAAAATACTTCTCTTCTGATGTTTCACAAGCACTTTGATCCCTCTCACTTTGCAGCACAAAAAGAGGTAACAGAAGACCAGATTAACACAGATCAGATTCTAGTGGCTGCTGCAGGCAGACGAGACAGAGGGAAGACGGGATGTGCAGCTGACGTAGACGGGCACCAAGCCATGCCTGCCAACGGGACCCGTTTGTCCAACATGGGGCTGCCAAAGGCACCGCAAAGCTCCGAACCATTCCCACCACCTCAAGCCCTGCCAGGCTAACAGGCAGCTGAGGATTTAGTGGGTGTCAGTCTCAGAATGCTGAATCCCGTCCCTGGATTATCCCCCTCTCTTTCCAAGTCCTTAGAGAATTTCCCCAAGATAAGTCAGCCCTGTTAGCAATACTCACTGTTGTCCAAGTTAGAGATGGAAATATTGGCAGGCATGTTTACATCTACAGTCCTACTTCATCTTGGAAGTACAGAGAAGAAAGACAAGGCAAGCACGAGCTAGCTTTACAGGCAGAGAGAAGGAGAGGACGCACAGCTGGGAAGCAGGTACCAAGTGATAAGGAGACAATTCCTGCAGGCAGAACACATTTTCGGGGACCTTCATGTGAACAGCTCCTCTAAGAACAAGACTGCAAATCCCAAGTGCATGCAGACAGTCATTAAGGTGGACTGCAGCTTCTTCTGTTCACAAGTTTTCCTGGCACAGGCAAGAGCTTCTTGGTTCCCAGTGCCCCAGTGTATATGTAACTCTGTGTGGAGGCTAAAAGTTTTGATACGATTGATCTATAAATGCCACGTGCTGCAGCTCTCCAAGAGGGAGGAGAGGGGCTCGAGAGAGCACGGAGCTCACTGCTCAGCACAGTATTTCAACTGTTTTAAACAAGTTGCCACAAACAGGCTGAAAATAGCTCCCCTAGGCAGTCTAGTCCTCACAGTAACTAAGGGTCTAGAAACCAGCATTGCTCTTGGGGTAAGAGCTGGTGCACTCGAGCAAGTTGTCCACATACCAGGGTATAAAATAGCTTAATGCTTACACCTGGTCAACCAGTGGCTTCCTCTAGGCCACCTCTATGGAAGGAAGTGGAAGAGAACTGTTCACGTTGCAGCCGGACTCTCCTGCCACCAGTAACAGGCACCAGGCTGGCCCTGGGAGCCTTCAGCTACAGGCTCTGCCCGGTGAAAAGCTGGCAGCCCAGCAGGACCAGTGCTGACCGAGCCTGGAGGCTGCCTCAGAACCAGAAAGGTCGGTCATCGGGCAACGGCCAGTGGCTAAGTCTTCCATGGTTAAACGCCACAGGGCGCAACACACGATGTTAACAGGTTCAGACCATCTTGGCAAGAGAATGCCTTTCGGAGCCTTAGAGAAGAGTCAGATAGCTGTAAGGGAAACAGAGGCCAGCTCCACATCTGGGGCAGTCACAATGAAATGAAAGGCAGGCGGTTTTGCTGCCTACCCAGCCAGGAGCTGAAACAAAGCTGAAATCTGCCGAGACAGTACTAAGGAGGTGGCGGAAGTGAGAGGTTTCGTGGGAAAGACCCTGTGAGAAGCTGCAGCATCTCAGGGTGTTCCACAGGGGACGCCTGTACAGGTTACAGCAACCAGAGCAGAGCAGGGGTGGACAAGACAGGGAAGTCATCCGGAGTTAGAACTGTCTACACCCCCTTTGTTGCTCTGACTGTTTGTACCATACCTCTCAGCAGCTTTTGTTCTTTTGCTTTGCTCTTCCTCTATACTGGCTTTGCTTTGGTCTTTTTCCTCTTCTCCCAGCTCCTGGGCCTGCAGGTAAAAGCAAACAGTGTGGAGTTTGCTGGCTCCTTCAGCGTCAAAGCCTCTCAGGACCTTACAGTGGTTCTGCTGAAGGGCAGCACTGCTCTGGTCCAGCGCATCAGCACTGAACAAACAGCACCCAGAGGCTGCTCCAGAATGCCCGGCTGAACGTGCCAGCCTCCTCTCCTGCAGGTAACCAAGGGTCTCAAACCATCACAGGAACGCCTTGCAGGAATGGTTCCAGCAGCACAGCTGAGAGGCCTGGGAGCTCAGCTCTCCAGGTTGCGCTAGGTTATGGTCTGGGGGTTGCTTTTTCAATACAGAAGATGAACTCCCTGCCGGCACTCAGCACTCTGGACACAGGTTGGGTTTTTTCCTGAAGATTGTCTTGGATATCCAAGTAACGCTAAACTCCCTGAAAAGCGTAGGACAAAAAAAAAAAAAAATCTCCTAAAACAAACTGGAATGTCACACACACAAAAGTGAAATAGTGTGTTGTGGCCATACAGCAAATTGCTAGACATATTGCCTGTGACCGGAATCACAACAGGACTTGGTCCTGCCTCACGTCCTGGTTCTCGGGCAGATCGTGCTGAGCAGTATACACGCAGTCACACCTACCCAGGTATTTCTGACTGCTCACTCCAGAACACATCAGCTTGGGTGCTGCTAAAGAAGCCAGGCCCCTTGGTAACACACTCCGAGCCACTTTAGCTGGCTTATTTATGACACAGTAAATACTTGAAATATGAATAGCAAATATTTGAATATGAAATAGTCAGCTGCTCCCTTTCCCACCTGCCAGCTACCAAGCACCTCTGTCCCCGCAGTAGGCACACACAAACATGCACTGTGCAGTTCACCTGGGGAGGGGAGGAGAGGAACTCCCCTCTTCAAGCTGTCAGCCCTACAGGACAAAGAAGTAAGGGCTCATCCTCCCTGCTGCGGTTTCTTGTCCCCAGAAGAAGAGCCCATTCATAAATTCTTGGGGACCACAGAAACAGCAGGTGAGCTCAGCCCCGGCCACGCTGGAGCGTACTGTGGAGCAGGGCCAAAATAACACAGAATTAAAACAGCAGTAATTTATGCAAGTGTTCAGTGGAGCAAACAGCAGGATTCCCTGCAAGTGCTGTCACCTTCCATCACATCAGCCTGGTCAGAGCTCTCCCAGGCAGCTCCCCCTCCCAGCCTCCCTCCTGCCCCAGTGTAAATAATGACTTCAATTCCCAAGAACCGAGGAGCTCAGCAAATGTTTCCTGGCTCAAAACGGTCTGTCACTGCCGCCTGTGAAAGGAAAGCAGCCAGAGAAATGGAAAATGAGACCTTCCTGGGAACAGGGATAGCCAGTCACAGGGTAACGCTGCTGCGCCCACGCATGGGGCCAGTGCTGCACTCCTGCCCAACACGCCTTCCCAGGAGGGCAGTCCCTCCCCAGAAATCACAGGCTGTGGGAATCTCTGGACACATGTGAGAAGGTGAAGACATCACCTGCCTGCAGGGAACAAGGGCTGATTTTAAGCCTTGTCTGTGAAATTACCACAGAGCCCTGCCTCTCCTGGTGCCTCAGCATCCCCAGTACTCCAAGCAGCTTAGTGTTCTGTCCTGCTTAAATGCCAGGCTGCATCCCACAGAGGAAATCTCACACATTCACGATACAAAGCCCGTCTTGTGGCCACGGGAAAGCAGGATGACAGATAGTAGGCCGTCTCCTCCCTCTGCATAGCACAGTTCCCAAGGGACCTCAGCAGGAGGATCTCCACGATCTCTAGCACGCGTCAGCTTGGATCGCACGCCTGCTTCCAGCTCCTCACCACTGTCACCCTCAGTGCCGCAGCAGTGCCAGCAAAGCAGGATGCCAGCACTTTAAATGCCTGTTAAGTGAAGGGTGAAAGGAACAGCCTCCCCACTGCCAGCAGAGAAGCCAGGTCTAGCAGGAAGCAGCCCACAGGGACTCTGCAAGCTACCACGGCACCTGCCAAAACACGCTAACCAAGACCTTCCAATACTGTACTCATGCAGCTGACAGAGGTGGTCTTCTTTTAAAACAGACTATTTTGCCAATACATTCAAAGCAAGGCAAGCTCACAATGTGGAAGTAAAGACGTTCCTACATTCCTTTCAGACTAGCCTCTGCCTGCTGACACAGAAGAGCAGCAGCAGTTCTGCAGGGAGCACCATTTCAAACCCACCTCTCTCCTCAAGACAGGGCTGTAATAAACTCAGAACGTGGCTGCTCCAACAAGACATTTGTATGCACAACGATTGCGCTGCAGCAAGAGGGAGGGGGGAAAACACAGCAGGCATATGTTTTGCTTTCCCTTCAGATCTGATTATGCTGATTATTAGGCACAAGAGGACAGGTGTATTCTCCAGGCACAACCTTACAAACCGGATTGCTCCTCTCTGCTGGACAGGTGGTGAGTTTGCCACTCGAGGTCTCCTCCAGCGCAGCTGATCAACTCACTTACAATCAGAGCAAGGCTGAGTAACCCCAGCTGGAGCCCGACCCTCCGCCTCACCGCGCGGCACGCTCTTCCAGCCAACACGCTGATGAGCTGCGCTGGTGTGGGAGAGGGGTAGCTGAGAGGGCTGGATAGGAACGTGGGGCTGAGGAAGCCAACTCAGTAACATGCTCAGAAGACAAGGACAAAACCTCAAGATGCGCAGTAATCTTCTTCAGTCAGAACTGCCCGATCATAGCTACATCCCGGGCTAACAGAGGAATGACAGACATGTGCACGCTTACATACGCTCCTTCATGCACCACAGGCTCACTGAAAGGAGCCTGCTTCCCCCCCTACACGTAAGCGGGCAAGACAACCAAATGCTTAAAAATACACTTCCCTATACCAAAGTCTGTCAGAGGGAGTTAACCTCCTTTTCTTCCCATTTATGCTATTGTGTTCTCTTACACAAATCCTTTCCGTCTGCTTAAGAGAAAGAAAAGGACAAATATACTCGCAAAAGCAAAAGTAAAATAGACTCTGCTTCCCACCATTCCCCAGGAAAGCCATTTATTTACACTTGTCTCGAGGCAGGGAAAGCACACGCGTGAGCTTGCGCGCACGCACCCCTCACAAGCCACCTCTACTCAAAAAGTATGTTCTTTGTGTAGCTACCTGCATCTCATCTCTGCAGCAAAACCAACGCCCTAGTAGCGCTGCTCTAATCCCTGCCACGCCATAGGCAGGGCACTTAACACGTCACTTCTGTTTGCCTCTGCAAAGCCTTTATGCCAACACCATCATCCTGTGATTAGTGCACCACAATACAGGGTTTTACCCTGCCTATTCACAGATCAGTCCCTGGTCACATATATAGCACTTACCTTGCACGTGGGGCTGTCCCAAACAGGAGACAGAAATCCCACGTCCAGTACCTGCTCGGAAAGCCGACTCTGGAAACCCAAGTCCTAAAAAAGAAAGCAGAAAAGGATCGGTGTCTGATGAGCACGCACAGGTTTTACCAGAGATCCTGACAGATTAGGCCAAAATCCTAACACAGCTTGAAATCCACACTCAGCATCCCACTGACAGCAAGTCTTTTGCAGCACTAGATATTTGAACAATTAGAAAGGTTTACAGGACATAGGAAGTGGCTACACGAAGACTCGGGCCCGCATCCAAGCATAGGTCGTATCTGTACTGCAGACAGGCAGACAGCTCTGTTAGTGGCTTGACCAGCAGCGAGTTGGGTTTTCTCTCTTTCCCAGGGTGCAGAAGCACAGGCAGGCAAGGCGCTTTATGCAGAGCTACCTGCTGGGACGATGGCAGACAGGAGCACTCAGTAAATCAGGATTCCCTATGGGCTTGGCCACTGGGAATGTGCAGCACAGAAGCTCCCTTTGCTGGGAGGGACCAGGCCAGGGAGGACATCGTGGGACTGCAGGGCGGTGAGCCCTGTCACACTACCAGTGCACGCTTCCATGCCACCGACCACAGCAGGCAGGGCTGACACATGGAACGTCCAAAGCAAGCAGCAGATCTTCCCCAGCCTCTACTGCTCTCATTCCTGATGCTGCTGCAGATTTCCTGAGATTTCTCCCTAAAAGTCAGCTCCGAGTTGCCCACTCGCTCTCCAAGACAATTCTCCCTCCTGGCAGAGTCTCTGGGGGTCCTCACACTTGGCTGCACAACACGGACCGTGTGTGTCTGTGCGCACACATGCCGACAAGCAAGCGCTGCAAAAGGTATTGTTTGACGCGGCAGCCGCTTGCCAACGCACAGGCTTGTACTAACACCGATAAATAATGATATTCTCAGTCATTTGCTGGCCGTGCTGCCTCTGCTCCCACTGGCAGATGGCGATGGCATTTTCCTGTGGAGATGAAGAGATGCTGATGGGCATCTCCCCCCACCATCTCAGGGCTACCCTCCTGCGTGCTCTCCCTCTGGGACCTTCCGGAGCCAGCTCTCCCAGCCATACAGACGCCCCTTAGAAAAAGCTGCCGAGTCCCTTAAAGCATGGTTTTTACACTGCTTATTATTGTCCTTTTTGCAATTATCTGAGTACAGACCCAGCTCTAAGTGACCTACTTTTCCAGGGATATTACCTCACCCACAGACAGAGCCTGCTAAGCGCAGGATGACGCTGCTGGCCTGTGCCACAGCTGTAAGGTCATTGCTTAGCAGTTAAGGACTCGGGCAGTTGGGACTGCGAGAGGCGGGCGTAGCATTAACTGGCTGCACATTCCCAGAGGAACACGAAGTCCACACTCAAAGGACAGGGAGCTTTTAGCGACTCACCATAGGCTGAATCAGCTCATGGTCCGAGCGGTTAGAAACTTGCAAGTCCTCCCCACAGTCGCTGGTCTCGGATGCCTTTGAAAGCTGAGAGGAGATACGCATTACAGCCTGTACATGTCTTACCCCTGCAGCTTCACCTAGGCGTTTCCAACAAGATGACAACTGATACTGGGAAGACAAATCTGGCCTCTCTAACGTAGGGAAGAAAAGGTGGTTGAATATCACAGGAAAGACACCAAAGGTGTGACCCACAAGACAAGCACAAAACACCACTTCACAGAGATAAAGGACTGGGGGACGAGGGCAGGAGGTGGGACTGGGAGGGCAGAGAAGTGCTCTTCAAATATCCCTGATAAAGGGCACTTGCTTACTGTCCTCTGTTCCTTCTGCAAGGATCTCTGCAGCTCTGAGAACTCCCCAGCCCTCCGCACAAATGGGCAAAGCCACCCAGAACAGTACCATGGTCTTAAAAGGACTTTAAAAGTACACCCTGCCATGCCCAGCTGCAGCAAGGACTTCTATGTCCCCAGCCATCATGAAACAATACGTAACTGTCCAATGTGAACACCCACGGGGCCCTGCTGGCTTCAGCGGAAGTACCCAGACGCATAAAGCCAGCACGCAGGTAGGTGTTTGTAAAAACAAAGCTTTCACCTTTAAGCTCTTCAGGACAGAGCATGTTTTCCAGGCTCAGTTTTATAGCTTATCATTTCTTAAAGACATTACACATCAATGGAACTAGAAAAATCATCAAAATCAGCAGGAAGGAAGCTAGATTGGAAAGAGATAGTTTTTCAGCTCTCATCTTTAACATTTCTGGAAGACACTGAACAAGAGTGGTTAGTGTGCGTCTGTCTGGCACCCCAGTTGCAGGGGCCAGGCCATTAACCCATCTGCACCTTGTGACACTTAATGGTTCTTCTCCTGCCAGAGACTGCACAGTCAAATACCCTGGTTCAGCTGACTGCATGCAGTTGTTTGCCAGTTCTCCTCCCAGAGAGTGTTAGAAAAGCAGTGGGCAGGCTGGAAGGTACTATGCTTGACGGACTCAAGCTACAGCTCTGAAGCCAGCCCCGAGGTACCATCCTTCCCCACTCTGACCTCACACCTCCCTGTCGCATCCTTCCGCAGAGCTGCGAGTATCGCAGCTGGCAGCTCACTTCACACTTTTGCCCCATCTCTGCATAAGCTGAGAGAAACAACAGAAGGGGAGAAACAAAGCAGCACGGACAGCTGGGCTTGGTGTGAACTTCATTATGAAGCCCGCTTGCTTAGTACAGATGGCAGCACTGAAAGCTGAGACTTATTTCTCCTCCAAGACTCGAAACATGCGTCACAGTTCAGGGTTTTTGCCTGCCGGTTGCTTTGGACAGCACTTTGTGTATGCATAAAAGAACGATTTCCTAGCTCCATACTACAGATGCTGAGCTGGGAATTCAGAGCACTCGTGCCCCCCCCCAGGAACACCCTGCTGACCAGGAAAGCACTTACACTGACTCAACAGAAAAAGAGTAAGTGCTCAAAGAGCTTTCCTGAATCAGGGCCTTACAAAGCAACGGGAACAGCCACAGCAGCTTCCACACCAAACCCAACCCATGCAGGCAGCTCTCTTACTTTGCCAGCATCCAGCCTGCTGTCTGTTTTCAGATCAGCTGCTGCTTCTTCCCTCATTTCATTCACTATCTTTTCATCAACAGACACGGTGTCGACAGTGGCAGCCAGGCTTGCCAGCTGATCTGCCCCCACAGCTTCAGCAGCTGGAGATGCAACTCTAGGTTGCCCAGGACCGCTGGGCACACCTGTCCCTGCTGCTCTCCCTTCCACTAGAGGCTGCGGCAGCTCATCAGCTGCAGAGATGTCACCTTCCACCTCTGCATCTTTCTTGCCCGGTAGTTCATTGCCAGCGAGTTTCCCATCGGACTCCTCCTTGTTCTGGCCAGACAGGCTACTGTCAGCATCTCCAGGAAGGACTTCAACCGGAGTCGGAGGGCACGCAGCATCAGAATCCAAGGAAGACTCTCGCCCTTCTTCAGCGTGTCTTGATTTTAGAGACTCCTTCTAGGCAGCAAGTCAAACACAATTATAGCTACAACATTCTTTACCTCCTCTCTGGAAGGATGCAGGGGTCAGCAACAGCATGGATTCTCCCACAGCAAGAAGCAAAATCACAAAGCTTTGGGTGACTTCAAGACCAGTTCGATTTCTTTTCATACAGTCCCTTTCAAAGGGAAGGAACTTCATTAAGATAAAACACACTCATTTCTTGGGCTCAGACTTTTTTTTTTTAATCTGTTGCTTTTTTATTCACAGGGTCTCAGCAGATAAGAGTTAGCAGCGGCTGCTGCAGGAACCACCAGCCCCTGGGAGCACCCTGCATGCTCTGCAGTATGCCCATTTATGCTTCCACATTGGATCTGTTCAGTGAGAGCTGGAAATTTGCAAGAGACTATTACTGGACGTGTAACTTCTGCCTGAAATTATAACCAGAGAAGGGCACGCAGGATGCAATCATCCCAGCTTCCAGTGGGACAAACGTGAGGGCAGGCACCGATTTAAGCCACTGCTCTGAGCTCAGAACCAGACCGTGACTAGCTAACACACTAGACCAAGAAATGGCAGAGCCCACCGGCCTTGGGAAGGAACAATCCCAAATTAAAGCTTAGTCACCCAAAGGTTCGACTGCCTCTCCCAGCAGTGGGGAGGCCCACAAGACACAATAAAAAGTGCGATAGCCAGGAGGAAGCAGGAAAAGGTTCCCTCATCAGTATGCAAATAAAACCGCTAGCACATCCTACTTTCTCACTGTTTTATTAATGCTGTGGTGTCTTGTCAAACATTAGCTGCATCCTGTGTACAGCGTGTACCATACACAGACCGCATATTTTAACGATGTATTTTTATCAAAGTACAACTGGAATGCTGTCAGCTTTAAACCCGGAGCTACGGCAAACCGAAAGAACGTCTCCTAGCACGTCATTCGTCTGAGAGACCTTCTCAGGGCTGAGCGCGCCATCCATCAGGCTAGAGAGGAGGACAGAGAAATCAAATCGCTGGGTACTTTCCAAAAAACTGCAGTTCAGAGCCTCACCTGCAATTTGCTGAGTAATAAATGAAAGCCTATGGCCCCTTTCCAGTTCGCAGAGGTTCACAAACACGCCACTGAATCACGAGCCAGCCACACAAGGCTCTGCAAAGGCCTTGACAACATCTTTATTCCAGAACCCAGAAAAACGTGTGCAAGTGGCATTTCTTCAGCGTTCCTCCAGTGGAGGAGTCCTCATTATGCTTCCTTTTATCTGGCGATTAGGGCCTCTGGAAAGACCGGTCACTAGCTGTGCTCCCTTTTGGACAGGCTTGTTTTAGAGTTTTCCTGAGGGCTTCTCTCCAGGACGTCTGACAGTGCCCAAGAACAGATATGCCAAATGAGACCAATCAGGATTCTTATGCTTCAAAACAGTACACAGATAGTTCCCTTCGAGGAGCACACAGACCACAACAGCACATACCAAAGTATCTAATAATACTGTGCACGTAAAGAGATTTCTCTCCAGGCAAGTTTACTTCAGTTACTAGAATATCCCAGAATAATTTCTTTAGCTGGTAGAACCCTATTTTAAGGACAGATACAGACAAAACTTTTGTTAACATTATGCCTTAATGACCACAAACACAACCCTCCAGAAGAGGGTCTGATGCCGATCAGACACATCGGTGGAAGAGGTGGGAGGCTTTACTCATGCAAAACCAGACTATCGATTTTCTATGGATTTCAGAGCTAGGACAAGCCCGTCAGGTTATAATTAGCTTTAGCTGATCTTTTCACAAGCCGTAACACACTTTACCTGCAGCTGAGCGACACTAACTGATGTGAAATTTCTGCCTATCGAATCATTACTTCCTGTGATCAGCGTAAGTCTGGAGAAAAGCACATCAGTACCAATGGGACCAGCTTTTGGAAAGGCACCTGATCCGGGGATGAACAGTCAGCATGAACAGCAGCCGCCAAAACTGAGTCCTACTCGTCCCAGGAAACGGGATGAGTATGCCACCTCTTCGGACTTCAACGGGTTGAAAGTGAGAGATTACAACAAAAAACTTTACATTCTTTCTACCTTTAAAAGGAAAAAAAGAGGAAAAAATCTCAAAGGCATAGAGAATGCCTTTGAAAGGTGACGTGCTCCCCCCTCGCTCACTGATTTCAGGCTGTTCTCGGGCACAGAAGTACAGAGAGAGGGTTAGGTTTGCCAGACCTCAGCAGGGTAGCGTTTGCCCTTGGTTTTTAAGTTCACACCTCTCTCCATGCACGTAATACTCTAACCAGCAAAAGAAACAAACCAAGCAACTATCAGATCCACACCACAACACCAGAAGCTGCCTACTGCATGCAAAGCTTCAGTGACATCATGCAAGCAGGACCCTGATGTCAGAGCCACTCGTCACCTCTCTCAGGCTGCCAGCTTCCTCTGCAGGACTCCTTTGGTGCTGGAGATCAGCTTCAGCGACATCAGCTAACCGGCTGCCACAGTCTTCCTCCACTGCTTTGCTGTTCTCCTAGTGGGTGGGGTAACACATCCACTAGCAAAAGTCCTCACACCATCCTTCCAAGCTGGTAGGGTCACCCGCCCGTGACAGGCCACCGCCCTGCGTATCACCCACTGCGTGCACCCCTGGAGCAGAAAGCTCTCCAACCCACGCTCAGGAGCTCACAGGCCCAGATTCCCAAACGTCAAACCGTTTATGCTCTGCCCGCTTTACCGCCGCTGCTCTTCCTGCTGGCCGGCTCGGTGAACTCGCTGTTCTACCAGGCTCTTCCCAGCTCAGGGCTCCCCACGAGCCGCGGCTCACTACAGCAGTTCTCAGCCACGCTCCCCAGCACGGGAGAGAGCGAGGCTATGAACACAGCAGCCATTCCTCCCCTTTCACTAGTCATCCCTGCACCGGTATTTTATGGATGTCTCGGTTTCCTGGGAACCAGCAGCACGGCTTCCTGCACATACATCTCTGCAGTAACGCACAAGCTGTGTTCCACAATGTTTATTTACAGAGACGGCTCCCTTTCACACATCTCCATCTGGGAAAGGAGCCTTGCATGGTAACTTCCCACCACACGAAGGACCCCCTTGACTCCCAGCGCTTACCCAGAGATTGGCCGGTACAGAAGGTGTATTGGCTTTGCGTGGCAAGGTTTTGGTAGCGGGGGGGCTACAGGGGTGGCTTCTGTGAGAAGCTCCTAGAAGCCTCCCCCACGTCCGACAGAGCCAATGCCAGCCGGCTCCGAGACGGACCCGCCGCCGGCCAAGGCCGAGCCCATCAGTGATGGTGGTAGCGCCTCTGGGATAACATATTTAAGAAGGGGGAATAAAAAAACTGCGCAGTTGCAGCTGGAGAGAGGAGCGAGAATATGCGAGAGGAACAACCCTGCAGACACCAAGGTCAGGGAAGAAGGAGGGGAGGAGGCGCTCCAGGCACCAGAGCAGAGGCTCCCCTGCAGCCCGTGGTGAAGACCACCGTGAGGCAGGCTGTCCCCTGCAGCCCATGGAGGTCCACGGTGGAGCAGATATCCACCTGCAGCCCAGGGAGGACCCCACGCCGGAGCAGGGGGATGCCTGAAGGAGGCTGTGACCCCAGGAGAAGCCCACGCTGGAGCAGGCTCCTGGCCGGACCTGCGGACCCATGGAGGGTCCAAAGCAGGTTTGCTGGCAGGACTTATGACCCACGGGGGACCCAAGCTGGAGCAGTCTGTTCCCGAAGGACTGCACCCTGCGGAAGGGACCCACGCTGGAGCAGTTCATGAAGAACTGCAGCCCGTGGGAAGGACCCACGTTGGAGAAGTTCGTGGAGGACTGCCTCCCGTGGGAGGGACCCCACGCTGGAGCAGGGGAAGAGCGTGATGAGCCCTCCCCCTGAGGAGGAAGGAGCGGCAGAAACAAGGTGTGATGAACTGACTGCAACCCCTACTCCCCCGTCCCCCTGCGCCGCTGCCAGGGAGGAGGTAGAGAATAATCGGGAGTGAAGTTAAGCCCGGAAAGAAGGGAGGGGTGGGGGGAAGGTGTTTTAAGACTTGGTTTTATTTCTCATTACCCTACTCTGATTGGATTGTTAATAAATTAAGCTAATTTCCCCAAGTCGAGTCTGTTTTGCGTGTTACGGTAACTGCTGGGTGATCCCTCCCTGTCCTTATCTCGACCCACGAGCCTTTCGTTATATTTTCTCTCCCCCGTCCAGCTGAGGAGGGGAGTGATAGAGCAGCTTTGGTGGGCACCGGGCGTCCAGCCAGGGTCAACCCACCACAGAAAGTAGAGTACTAAAGCTCCCAAGCTGCAAGCACTGCATCAGGGCATCACTTCTGCTGCCATGGGACCCTCTCCCCAGGCAGCCAGAGATGCTTCCAGACCTCCTCCTCCTCCTCTCGCTCCTTCCAGCAGTATCCCAAAGCCCTTTTTTATTTTAGAGCAGAGTCTTACATGTCTGCAGTGACTACTCCATCAAAAGAATTCAGAAGGCAAGAAAGCTGGGTTCAGGTGAAAGCTAACCCCACGAGCAGCGAGGCAGACCAAGCTGCCTAGAAAAGGCCCTCTTTCCAAGAGTACATTCTAACTACTACACATAAACCTCACACCTCAAGTTCTCCAGCCTCTGACTTGGGTTTTGTTTTCAGCGCCTTTTCTCCAGTTCACTTATCTCCAGAAGAGCCTGCTGAGGGGGGTAGCATTTCTTTCCTTCTCTCCTCCCTCTCCCCAGACGCTCGTGCCACCTTCGATGCAGCCTCCACTCCCACCCAACACCCTTGCGTCTCAGCAAGTCACATGCTTATTTTCTTTGAATATAGGTATTCAACACAGGCTACGTGAAGCCAGGTTTTTTTCATCACTTCACCCCATTACATTACTGCTCAGATTTCTCCCCTGTAGGGCTTGCTATACAAATCCTTTCCTCCTCTCCCTTTTGTAAGGAAGCTGGAGAACGGCTCGGGCTGCAGGCTGAGGCTCGCTCATAGGAACGCTTTTCTACTGCCATCTCATGGAACTACAAGTGAATTATATTTTCCAGCAGGGCACTACTAAGATATCACCCATCTGGGTTAACACAGCCTGGCTGTTGGGCGGCAATTGCCTTTCCATAACGGATTCCCGAAGCCCTGCCGCAGCACTGAAATGCCAAGACAGCTCTTTGTTCCTGGACACATTAACATTTCAGTGACGAATTGGGCCCCGACAGGCTGCTTGTTGTTTGGAGATGAGAGAGTCAGGCCTTTCTTTTTCACATCCGCTTTAGCATAAGCCTTTGCAGTTTCTGCCCAGCACTGCGAATGGGTTCTCCAGCAAAGTACTTTACAGCTTAATTTTCATATGCTGTGAAAAGGATAAGGGAAATACTGTAAAACACTTTAAAAGAAATTAATTTGCCTTTCAGATACTGGAACAGAATTTTCAAGGCGGTGAGAAAGGATTAATGTCAGCGCAAACAGGCGGGCCGAATTGCCAGAGCTGCTTGCAACACACTTCCCGTTGTGCCCTTGTCATCTTAAGCCTGATCACTCCTAAGAAGGCGCAGAGAGCGCATGCCCGCAGGGAAAGCAAAACGTCTGCGTAAGGCCACGCATGTACTGAACTCATTGCTGACGCTCCCTGTCTGAGCCATGGAATTTATCAGCAGTGCAAGGAGAAAGAAAGCAGGTTTTAGGTTGCCACAGAAAAGTGGCCACACGTGGTCCACATGGAAGCTTCCAAGATTCTTGCGGAATGGAGTGACAGTGCAAGAGCGGTGTTTCCAGAGTACATTCCCTTCTCCTCCCCCCAATGCCACCATCGCAGCTTCAGCTGACAACGAGCCTTCTTTCTACACGCACTAAAAAAGCCATGAGGAAGCAAACCGTGCCTCTTCCTCAATGAGCCTTCCTCCCACAGCAAGCGCAGTGGCACCTCTCGGATCGGAGACCCTCTCCTTTCTGCCGTTCCTTGGAAGAGCTGATCTCCAGCTTGCCCATCGCACCTATATGGCTCTAAGCTTCTCTCTTTCTTCATTCAGAAAGAAACAAAGTTCCACGCTGTGCAAAGATGCCGTCTCCTCAAATCCCATCTACCAAACCGCAAGCATTCTCCTTCAAGCACAAACCTGCCTTCGATCCCCACACCACTGTCCCCTGCAGACCGCTTCTGGCTTCTCGTACGCTCCCCTCACACTCCCCCCAGCCCTGCTCCAGGTTGTTCCTGCTCATAAGTGACACAGGAAACCCGTCCCTCAGGCACCTCTCCTGCGCTCCCACGCCCCGGCCCAGGCACCGGCCGGGCAGTGCCGCAGCTCCTCTCCTGCCCGTCTCACATCACCCGCGCTCTTACCTCAGAGTCAAAGCTGCCTCCCAGGGCGCTGACATCCATGTGCAGGTTTTTGAACAGTCTTGCTGTCCCATGCAGACTCTAAAGGTATTAAAAAAGGAGACGGCCAACGCTGAGTTCTGACCTCTGCAACCCCACAGGAGGCACTGGGGGTTCCTAATCAGTGCACTAAGGCAGCAGAGCCACAGCAATATGCCAAGGCAATACGCCTACAGCCAGTTCATTTTGGAAATACATCGTGGCAGACGCCGATTTATAGGGAGTACAAGGAGAGAACAGGATCAGCTGCTTTTTTGGTGACCAAACACACAGAAGACGTGCAGCACAAATTAAGGCCCAGAGTCAAATGGAACAGCCACGGTTAATCAGCTAGTGCCAGGGGAGCACCGCAGTTTTTCATCCCTTGAGGCTTCATGCACCGTGGTTACTGACACGCGTTAAGAGCCAAGGCACACAAACTACCTCATTCTCGCTTTCTTCCTCTTCATTTCTCCCTTTATCTAGAGCCGCTGCGTTCAAGGAACTCTTCTCTTCGCAGACCAAGCCCAGCAACTTCTTGGTCTGACTGGTGGGCTCACAGGTCTCTGCAGGCTGTGAAGTCAAAAAGAAGGGGAAGTGAGAGGGCAGCCGAAGAGAAAGGGGAGATACAAACCCACCGAGACACTGGCCAGCAGCGGGGAAGCTGCTCAGGATTACGCTGCTACCCTTGTTCTGCTAGAGCCACGTCCAGCTGGGAGATGATATATTCTTTATGAGGCCGCACTTTCCCTTAGACCAAAGGGGCTCCTGTCCTACAGGAGCACATCTGCAAAACCTGCCTCTGCCTCAAAACACTGATTCAGTCAAGACCATGATAAAACAAAATGTTTGAAGTCACCAGTGACAAGACCTAACTCAGCAAGACGAAAACCTTCAGTGAAGGTGTTGATTTCTTTGCTTTGCACATCTACCATTTCGTTTTCCTTTAGAAGATCAATTTGTTACCACTTAACACACTTGTTTTGTTGACCCAAAGGTCACATTCTATAAATAATCATTTGACACGATTGTAAATCTTGCGTTCAACCAGAAAATTGTTCTTTTTTTTTAATTTTTTTTACTCTCAGCAAATACTTGAGTGAAAATATTGTTTATTAGATCACATTATCTGTACTGTATGTCATGCTTCATTTGGACACCAAAGTTCTACTAAAATGAACTTAACAGACTTATTTCTCCCAACAGTAATTGAAACAATTCTTTCTTTAAACCTGCTAAACATAGCAGAAGAAAGCTCACCACAGATTTAGCACTGGGCTCCCTAGAAATAGCAAAAGAAGAGAGATACCGTGAAAGACAAAGTAGGGAAGACAACAGTATTCCAAAACTGACGAGAGATGACAAATGCTGTCATTTAAGCTTCTAAGCATCACCATGCCTGTGACCTTTTGCAGAGCGTGCTTTCCAGGGCACGCTCCCAGAGAAGACGGAGCCTTACCTGCGTTCCTCCTTTGGCCACAGGGCTGGAGTCCACCGAGCTCCCCACGGCCGACTTCAGCGACCCACGAAGGATGCCGGCCGGAGATGCCGCAAGGCCACGCAGCGGAGCGAGGTTCCCCAGGGGCGCCTGGACGGGTGCTAGCAGGGTGCCTGAGGACTGGAGCATGCAGGAGGGACTCACTGACAGGAACACACAGGTGCACGACTTACACCCCTTATTTCAAAGGGAGAAAGCGCTCCCCTGTGCGAACTCTGTCTGCTGATACTGAACCCACCGCCACTGAAAAACTGCTTGTGAGACCCCACGCCCAGCCATCACCAGCACATGAGACACGTAAGGAATAGCGGTGTGATTTACTCACACATTTTGTCTTCCAAAGACCCATCCGAATAGGGCGATTTACTTTACAGCAGTGAGGTGATTCAGGAAATCAATGGGCATTACTCCAAAACCGGAGCGAGAGAACAACAGCAGCCATGCTAGCTCACACATCTGCACGCACCCACACGCAGCACCCTCTAGGAGAGGCTCCTACCCAGCATCACACACCCGAGGCAAACTGGGCAGCTTCACCTCTGCTTGCCCTGCTACTCTGCACAGCACAGAACGAGCGAAGTCGAAACCACTCTGATGGCAAGCAGCCTCCTACTCCCCACAAGCTGTATTTACCATCTCTTCTTAGACTGAAATCCAGGCTGCTTCCTCACCTTACACCAGTGGAAAAGTTACGGGCAGTGGAAAGCAGCTCTGCTACAGCAGATCCATAAGAAGCTCCCGAATACACCTCTCCCTTTCAAAGCACAGCAAGAGCCCTGAGAGCCATCCAGTATCCTCACCTCTGAGCAACGCATGCTTGACATCTCAAGTTATCTCCACCCGAAAATGTGATCGTTCTGTTTGACTTTGTGGAATTCCCCACCCAAGTAGTCTCACCCTGCGATACACTGCACAGGTTAAGCTAGAAGCACACGTATGTCAGGATTTTCTTTGTCGCACGCCAGCACAGCCAAGCGCTGTCGCTTCAGCAGAGCATGCGCATATTTGGAAATCACAGTTCCTGTACTCTGTGTCTATACAAGATTGCAGACTTAA
The DNA here is from genome assembly GCA_013389945.1 of Fregata magnificens. Taxonomy (NCBI): domain Eukaryota; kingdom Metazoa; phylum Chordata; class Aves; order Suliformes; family Fregatidae; genus Fregata; species Fregata magnificens. The sequence continues at coordinate 53,057 of WAAD01003565.1, read as the reverse complement.
AACAGTCAATTCACTCGCACACTGAGGGATGGGGAGAGGGAGATGAATACACACCCATCCTTCTTCCACCAAGTCATTGCCACGGCAATGGTAACAGAGTAAGTCACACATTCTGGGCTTAACTATTTCCTACAGGCGGCCATTTACTACACGTATGGAGCAGAGGATGTTAGCTGTCCTTCAGCAAAAATAAACTCCCTTCCATCGGGCTAATTAAAACTTTCAGGATAATCTGCCGTTTATGTGATATTTCTAGCCATAGTTCTGATCAGCTAACCGGGCACTGCCACGTGCTGGTAATTAGAAACCTGAGCTAGCCATTTGGTGGAGCCACAGCTGGGTACCAGCAACAGTAGAGCAAAGCAATTCATTAACATTACACACGGTGACCTTTCAGTTCATTTTTTTTCTTCAGAACAGGAGATTTGGCAAGTTCTTATTAAATTGGGGCAATTATTTATGGACAAAGACAAAGCAACCTGGAACGTTCTTCTCAGTGAAGGGCAGGATCCTGCTATAGGCAACAGAGGGAAAAAGTTTGGGCAAAACAGAGCAAAGCAGTCCAGCTATTTACAGAGGAAGAAAGTTACACTTATAGGTGGGCCCCATCACACCTGTAAGCCATCTTAGCATCCTGAGACTGCAGCAGCAGCGGCCCAAGGACTAAACTGTGCTCAGACAAGTCGGTACCGCACCCACCTGCAAAACAATGGCCGGTAACCACCGGGAATACTCCTTCTCTCGTTTGAGAAAGCCAATTCAAGCTCTTCCCCCTTTTTCTTTCATTTAAGAGGGAACAGAGTCCATTTCTCAAGGTACTGGCCATGGATGCAGGACAGCTGGCTGTGACTTACGGTTTCTTATATTACCTTAGCCAACTCAATCACCCTGAGACTTGAGATTCAGCAAGCAAAATTAAGCTAAAAATAGCTGAATAAGCTATTCCTCCTCAATTTAGATTGTGGGATCTCCAGGGAAAAGACTGACTTTGTAGCGTGCTTACTACAAAGTGTCTTAGAGCCAAAATTAAAGATGATTTTGTATTCGATGTTGCCATCCCACTTGATTTGCTGCCCACCACCTGGTTTTGAGTTGAGAAGGCATTTCACATCCTCACAAAACTAAAACCAGGTGTGAGTTTTGCAGCGTTTGCCATGCAAGGAAGGCCACAAACAAAGGCTTTTTCAGGCTACCTCCTGAGCTCTGCTTATGTGACCTCCAACAGGATGGTTTTGCCCTTTTTCTCCTGAATATTAGCTTAGAAGCAGAATTTCACACTCAGTTCTCCAGAAACGTTTACAATGGAAGGGTCATCACAAGGGACCGAGTCCTACCTCATTCCCGCCTGCTCCTTCACCAACCTCTACTTTCCTGTAACTCCCCGCAGTCTCTCTGGTTTGGGTCATCTCCCCTTTCGTGTGCTGACAGAGACCGTCGCTCCCCTGGCACTCAACATGCAAGTCTGCAGCGACTTTCTCTCCCCACACTCCAGGAGCGTGATCTGTCCTTCTGTTTCCTCTCTTCACTTCTCTTCGTACTCCAGCGCCATCAGACTTCTGGGCAGTGCATTTCCCGCAAAAATCCACCAAAAGACTAACATGTTCTGGTTCTGGGCTGGGGCCTCGCTCACATTGCTGCAGCCTGTGGCACAATTTCATACTCTCGGAGCTACGCTCCCTCTCTGACTTCCGGGCAGGACTTAGCGTCTGAGCCAGGGATGACCCCAGGAGGGGATGAGGCAGTAGAGGCTCTTCTGCAACGGAGTGCACATCCTTCTGTCTGCCAGACTCGTGGTGTGGAGAGAAGTGACGGCTCACTCCCAGTACCTGGGGCGCATTATCCTTATGAGAACTGGCTGAATCGCTCCCACCGTACTCTGACATCAAACCACTTCCTTCGTCATTTCTCCAGCCATCTTGAGCAGACGAAAAAACACGTTTTGATCTAGGATCCACTGCAGAACGAAGATCCACATCGATTCCTCTCTTTGCATCTACCCCTTGGAAGCAGCTTAGTATATCTGTGATCTCTTGAGGGACCGCGGAGCGGCTCTCTAGCATACCATTGCTACTGTCTACTTCTGTATCTGCTCCTACTTCCATCAGCTCCACCTGCTTTGAACCCTTTCTCTCAGGTCTGCTGACGGTCTCATTGCTCTTGTATAGACTGACGGCTTGACCCAAAGGCTCATCTCGAACTTTTCTTTTACTTCTACTCTCAGATACCTTGCTGTAGGATCTCAGCTCTTCTTGAGCATCTGGAACATCAACTGCCTCCTGCAAACTCCAGTCATCTGTGGGACTGGCATCAAAGAGAGTCATTTCATTGTCCCTGCGGTAAAAGCTTTCTTCTTCTCTGGCTTGCAATATGCCTGAACTTCTTTCCACATTCCCATCCAGCCCTGTAAATGTGTCTCTGACCGAGAAGCGATGACCAGGCTTATGGACATGCTTACCCATCACGTCTTTCATCTTCCACTTTTCTCTCAGCTCTTCATCCTCGAAGAGCAGGATTTCGTCTTCAAGGGCCTCTAGCAGAGTTCTGACATTCTCAGAGTCTTGTGGATAGGATTTCTTTGACACACGCAAAGGTTGCACTGCTGGCCCAACCTCTAAATCGTCAGACTGTGAGTCAGAGGAGCCAAGACAAAGCTTTTCTCGCATTTCTAAAGGTGTATCTTGGTCCTGGTGGATGCCTACATCAAAGCTGCTACAAGAGGGGCCTTTTTCTAAAATTTTCTCCACGTCAGGCAAGATTTGGCGTGGTCTGCTGAACTTTGAAACAAGCAGGGGATGCAGCTCGTTTGGCCACGTGCCTGCAAATAGTCTGCTTGAGTCACTTATGTCTGGTGGTCTCCCTTTGCCTTCGTCAAGGCAGCCTCCATCTCTAATCTGGCTATCTGGATCTGGCTCAGGGCTCTCCTGCCCGGGGGGCAGAATGGCAGAGGGCATTTGACAAAAGGATGTTGAAGGAAGAATCCCTGGCTGCATTTCCTAAGTAGATAAATATTAGCAAATAACTAAAACACATCACTATGTGTACACCCATATCTATCTAAAGTAGAGATAAATACGTCTTTTATACACAATTTATACGTAAATGGGTGTGTAAATTTTTGAGCACTTGAAATTACACGTATACATGTAAAAGAAAATGCTCAAGTTGAAGGCTTGAGGCTTTCTGACTCGAAGAGGTCTATGCCTCGAGCAACAACACAAGGCACCATCTTCCCCCCCTGGAGATTTCTCTCATTACTGGCAAATGGAAGGTAGCGATGATTTGCTATCACTTGGGATGTAAAGGCAATTTGGTCACGCTTGCAGATACCAACAGCAAAGCAGACTAACCTCACCCGTGTTCGCTGCCTGTATATCATAGCAACACACGCGTGGACACTGCATAAACACCATTTGTTGTCCTCTCCAAGGAAGGAAATCTTCCCAGCCCTCCACATATCTGCTGCTAAGAATAGCACCAGCATCCTTGGCTGGTGCCATATCCTTCCCAGCAATCGCATCACAGGGCTGTGGCACCCCCACTCCAGGCATGTCCTTCTAAAGCAAAACTTCCCAACTTTTGTGGGTTTGTGACCCCGCTTCTGTTGGATTTTCATCCAACTCACAACCCCGCTGGACAGGATCCCTTGTCAGGGGATCGCTGTTCGGATCCCAAAGCGGCAACAGCACAGGATCACCCTCGAATTCACAGCCACTCGTTCATCCTCCACCCAGCCCCCTTGCTCCTCCCCAGAAGCACTGCAAGCAGCGGAGCCTACTCACAGTGGGTCGCTTCAGTGACTGCTTCTCCTTCTTGTCTTTCTTCTCTTTCTTTTCTTTCTTCTTCTTCTTGTCTTTCTTTTTCAAGCTGCCATGTGCCAGCAGCTTCTCTCGCTCCTGAATGACAAGTTCTCTGTAGTGATCGTCACAGGGGTGGTCCCAGGTGGACTGGCCGTTGGCAAAGTTGAAGTAGTAGATATCGCCAGTGATATCCTGGCTGCACGGCAAAAACAGCATGAAAAGTGAAAACAGTACTTCCCCATCCACAGGAAGTACATCTGGTGTGGCACTGCCCCCCCTCGCCAGCCGGTACCCTGCTCTGCCACCTACGCGGGCAGCACACAGCATGGGAAGGGCAGGGGAGGCCAGGAATCCAACAGGACAGCTGCTGGCAGAGCTCTCACCAGGGCTTCCACTCGGGTGGTAACGGGGCCACGATGCCTTCCCTGGCCAGCCATATCAGCTCTGGCTCCTTCTCAGGGTCAATCCCGATCTCCCGTGCAAAATCCTGGATTTCTAGGAAACCAGAAGAGGAACTGTCTACACCAGGCACTACACAATAAAGCCAACCTCCTTGGCTAAAGCAATGGGCACGCTAGGGAATCCTGATCCCGAAACGAAGCTGCTCAAAGCTGCTAACACGGCCCTGTGTCAGTGAGCACGTCCTACCAGGCTGCTAAGGCACGGAGACAGACTGAAAAAGGGCATTTATCTTTGCAACCAAAAAGCTAATTTTTCAGCTCTGCCTTCTACAAAATCCCATTTGTTCTACCCTCTCCACCCATGCTCTCCCCAATTCCTGTTTTCTTAATAAACCTAGAAGTGACTTGCATGCTTGAATCCCTTATCGCAGCTCCTGGGAGGACAGGCATCGGTTACCTTGCTCGCTGGGAATGTACGTCTCATCGTAATCTTCTTCCAGGATGAGCTGGTCACCGATGCGCACCATAGCTCCCGCCATGGCTCCCTGCACCTGGTGCCATGAAGGAAGCAACACAAAATCACAGTGTTCAAACACGCTCAGATAGAAATAAAGCTTTCTCATCACGCAGCGTGTGGCAGAGCCCCACAGAAAACTCGGCACCGGGGTTGTGGAGGGGAACAAGGCGCCCCGGGGCTGCCAAGCGTGGCTGCATGCGGGAAGCGCAAAGAGTGAAGGCAGCCAGAACTGACGGATTCTGGCCAAGGCGGGAGGACACAGCTGAAAGCCCTGGGCGGCGAGCTGCAGCTCAAAGCGCATTAACAGCACAAAGGGAGGGGAAGAAACATTACGTTATTTACGAGCATGTTTCCCCACCTCCCCTGCAAAAGGCAGAGGCTGCTGGAACTTAGTTTTGCTTTACTATTTATTCATTTAGTACCGAGGAGACTGAGCCCACATGCCAGCTGTCCGCTGCTTGGATACACCACGCAGGGCACAGCCTGCAGCTCTCCGCTTTACAGTTCGACACCTGCCCTGAAGCCGAGGGGGAAGAAGTTGCCCCGGTCACAACACCCACACCCCAAGCCACCCCGAGGGAAGGAAAAGACGGAACAAGGCAGAGCTCTCTGCCCTGCTTACAGTGCTCTTTCACTGGACACAGCAAAACCAAACCAAAGACCTTCCACATGCACTTCATAGGGGTTGTGGAAACAGGGAGCAGAGCTGAAGTGGCACAGAAGTTATAATCAGACCCCCCCAGGCTTTCAAGCTCCTACAGAGAAGGTGAGCACTGGCTTCGGGGACTTCTTAAGCAGGCAAAAAATAAGCTGAAATGAGAAAGGGAAAAAAGAGAAAGAGAAAACAGTTTTCCCAGAGCACGGCACAGCTTTTTGAGAGCAGTCCCTGGGCTGAATCAGCACTGCCCAGGGACAAGGCAGCTTCTCACCACACCCGGCTTGCCTTGGCCTCTCTCGCCTTCCCAGAGGACATTTCGGAAGCTATAGAAGGACCCTAATTTGACGTGTCCCACCTCTGGAGGATTGCTTCGCTATTTAACTCAAAGACAGTGGGTGGCGATTTAGTCCTGCCACAACTGGGCCCTTACACCCCATGCACCACAGGTTTAGGCAGCCGTAAGTTAGCTTCCCCACCCCAGCCATCCCCGGCTGTGGCTCTGCACGGCCACGTTTGGCCAGCATTAGGCTCCCCAGGTGGCCGAGCAGGCTCCCCGCAGCTGCACAAACGCCACTGCCAGCACAAGGACAGGGGAGGCTGCGGACCCGGACAGGAGCGAGGACGGGATCGTCCCTTCCAGTCCCGCTGCTCAAACACACGGTGGAATGACAAGGTCAGGGCAGCTTTTACCCTGAAAACCCCACAATACTCAATGCATAAAGCAGGCCTCCGCTTTCCTCACGAGATTCGGGGGGTTCCGGTGCCTGCCAGGCGTCCGAGCGGCGATAGGAACGGGCCACGCAGCATCAACACAGCAGCGACGACCACCTGGAGCAGGATCACCACGCCACTGCCTGTAACGCAGCCTTCGCCAGCCGCCTCCCCGCCGCTGTCCTCAGCCCGCTCCGCATTTGTAACGCTTACGTAAAGCGAGTCTCAGAAGCAGCAGTTAATCCCGGCGGTTTCCAGACAGAGATATTCTCAGGACACGCCGAACCAACCCGGCGTCGCCGAACTGGCCCTCCCGAACGTACCCGATCACAGCATCCGGACACGGGCAAGCCGCTCGAGGCCTTCCGCTCCCGTCTTCCCCCGGCACGGCACTACCGCAGCCCCCTTCCTCAGCCCGGGCACCAGGGCGGGCCTGCGCCCGCAACCGCGGCCTTCGGGCAGCTGCAGGCGGGCACGCCGGAGCAAGGCTTGCAGGGAGGAAAAACAGCGCCGATTAAGGGGACGTAAAGCCAAGCCCGCCCTCTCCCCCCCGTTTCCCGGCCACAGAGGCGCGGCA
>WAAD01003565.1:27168-44665 GCA_013389945.1 Fregata magnificens | reverse complement strand
GGGATTCATCCTCTGCTCTGGCAGGGCACGTTTAGGGAAAAAGGGAGGAGGTTATTCCTAAAATCTAGTTTTTAAGGGTGATTTCATCGTCTTTTGCCTGGGACCTGCCACGTGTCGCAGCTGCCAGATAATTTCTGCGCGAACCACCTGTTTCCAGGCACTGCTGCGTTTCTGAACCAGTCACACTTTTGGGCAGCATCTTCCAGCCTTGGACTCCTTCCAAACGTGAACGTGGCGCGCGCGCGCATGTGCTGGAGCAAAAACCCTCCAGGCGTTGGAATGGAATTAAAAGATTCACGTGAAAGAGCATGGCCGTGGCTACGCAGGAAATCGGGGAGTGGGGAGGGTATTTATCGGGGGGGGTGGGTGGCGTGCATCCTTCTGAAAGGCACACGTGCGGCCCGGGCACCCCGCTCTCCCCCGCCGGCCCATCTCCCTCCTCACCTTTCCTTTCACCTTCCCGGTACTGGCAAGGAAGTTTCTTTATTCTGTTGCGCTTTAATTTTGGTCCTGAGCTGTGCTGCACTACGAAGTCACGGTCTGCAGTTAATCGCTCTCACACTCTGCGTCCCTTAGCGTGTGGGTTATGCTGCACGCTGACGCCAGGCTCCCCGGGACCGGCTGGTTCATGAATACACAGGGAAGAAGGCGGGAGCCGAGCATCGGGAGCCGGTGCTCGGGGACAGATGGCGAAGGCTTGGTGCCTCTGCGAGCGGGTGGAGGCTCGCCGCCCCAGGAGCGGCACGCAGCGCTAGGGCACACGCCGCGCAGAGCCACCGCTTCCGCCGAGGTGCCCAGAGGGGCTGTCACTTCCAGGGAGCAGCGGACGGGTTTCAGACAGCATCCCCGCCACACGTGTCCTGGCCTCCCCGGTTCACGTGTCGTGTCCCGGCCTGAATCGACGGCCGGGCTGAGTCTCAAGGATGCGGGTGCTCTCCATGGGGTCCTCTGCGTGACCCCCATCAGCAGGACGGAGCCGGCGGGGCATGGGTCCCTGCCGCTGCTCCCGCCGTCGCTTACGCACGTAGTACCCGCCAGCCTGGCGGGGAACGGCCGGGGTTGGGGCTGTCTGGCCGCCGAGGGCTTGCATGCAGGGCCCCAGTAGCGGCGCCTTGCCTCGCCTCCCCGGCACAACCGCTGCTCTCGGACGGGCGAGAGCAAAAACCCTCCCTGCTGCCTGCGTCCTCGCCCTGCAGCATCAGCTCAGCAGGTCTTTCTCCAGGGAAACCCATCTCCTCTGGGTACCCCGGGGATCAGCAGAAACGAGCTGTGCGGAGCAGATGGCCCCTAACGACCAACCAAACAGAACCGCCCTGGGAACAGCTCAGGCGCAGCGGCAGAGGCTGCGGGTGCCGGGTTGCCAGGGGAAGGTCGGGCTGCGCAGCGGGCGCTGAGCTGGCCCGAGGGGGGATGTTGGAGGGGCAAACATGCCGCTCTGGTCTTTACCTGTGGCCCGGTATGTTCCGCTCAGCAAGAAGCCAGCCTGGGGTCAGGGGAGACCTGTCCCCCAGCACAGGACGGGGCCGCGGGCAGGGTGGCAGGGCTGGGGCAAGGGGCGCCCAGGACACGCTGCCCGCAGCCAGCCCCTGTCAGCGGGCCACGGAGAACGCTCCGGCAGCTGTAGCCCAGCGCTTTTGCGATTAGCACAAGTGCATTAGCCTCCTTCCTCTCCCCTCCGACTCCACAGATTAAGGGCTGAAGCCCTGGCACGCTGCTGGCTGGGGCGGTGCTGACAAAGCACCCCCCGGGGCTGGAGGTCAGAGCTCACCCCGCAGCTTTGCTGCCCAGCACGGCCGGGAGCCCTGCAGAGCCCTGCGGAGCCCTGCTCCCACCCCAGCGATCCCCCCCCCGCCCGCCCCGGCTCCTCACGGGACAGAGCGGGCCGCAGGCAGGGTTCAGCTGGGGCCAGGACCCGGCTAGCCCACTCCCGGCCCCGCCGGCGGGATGTTTGCCAAACCCTGCCTGTGAGCTGCTAATCCAGGGCACAGGCAGAAATGAATTGGGAGCAGAGCTCAGCATATGGATGGCCGATTAGCGGGCCCAGCAATCCGTGGTGGCTTGTGTACCGTCGGTCCTTCCAACCAGCTTTGCGAGCAAATTAGGTTTCCTGGCAAGGGGAGCCCAGGCACCCCGTCTTGCTGCTGCTCTCTCCGGCCCCACGACAGCCTGCCAGATGCTTGCCGAATCCTGCCTGCGGATTCAGACACTGGGCGCAGGGGCCGAGGCCCGGCAGTGCTGAGAGGAGAGCTCACGCTCTGTTTGCATGGTGCCGGACAATGTTTGCTTTTCGTGCAACACCCCGACGTCACTGACTCCTGCTCCACCACTGCGTCCTCGCGCACAGCGTCTCTGAGCTGTCCCCGGGCACGGCAAAAGAGGGCCCCTGCTCAGCTCAGGGCTCTGCGCCGCTGCACGGCATCCTTCCTGGGGGCCCCCCTGGACACAAGAAGCACCAGGGCAGCGTCCCTGCCCTGCCTCTGCCTGTCCCTCTGCTGCTGCCAGGGCAAAGGGCCCTTCGTGCCCAGGTAGGGTGGGCTGAGCCCTGCCAGCCCTGGGCAGAGAGCCAGCTGCCGGGCAGGGGTGAGTGGGGCAGACCCCGGCCCCGGTCAGGAGGGCAGAGCCAGGCTCGCTGCCCAGACGGGGACCCAGAGCCGTGGCTCCCCGGGAAGCACACGGCACAGCAGCCACCGCGTGCCGGGCGTGGGTATGGGGAAAGCGTCACTCGCCCGCAGCGCCAGATAGAGCTGGGCGGACGGTACGGCAGGGTCCCACTGCAGTCATGAGCCTCCCTGTCTCTCTTCCTTCTCCAGCTGAATATCCTGGTGGACACAGGGAGCAGTAATTTCGCTGTGGGAGCTGCGCCTCACCCCTTCCTCCGGCGATACTACCAGCGGCAGCTGTGAGTATGCTGGGGGGATGCAGAGAGCACAGCCACCGCTCCTTGTCCCTGTGACACAGCCCCGGCCCCACCGAGGCATGCTGTCCCTTCTCGCTGGGGGTCCAGCCAGCCCCTGCCAGGTACCGCCAGCCTCCAGGCCGGCTGGGTCCGCATGGCCCCTTCTGGGCCCGGAGAAGGAGGGACCCCTCGGCCGCCTGTCCGCCCTCCCAGAACGCGTAAGATGGCGTCTGGGCCGCTGGCCGTTGCGCACAGCAAACAACAGCTGGGCTCGTCCCCCGTACGCCCCGTGACAGCCTTGGCCCAGGCTGCAAGGAGCCGTCCTGGTGCTTCACCGACCCATGGTGGAGCTCCCCAACAGCCGCGCACGCAGAGAAGCACGCTGTCCTCGCCCAGCCACGCCAATCTGCAGGACAGGCACGCCTCTGTGCTTGCAAATGCTCGGCTATGCGTGCGTGCACTCCCACCGTCGCCCAGCGAACGGGCACCCGCTCCTCCTCCACACTAATCCTGCTCTGGCTCTTTGATGCCGTTGCAGGTCCAGCACCTACCGTGACCTGCGGAAGGGTGTGTATGTGCCCTACACGCAGGGCAAGTGGGAAGGGGAACTGGGCACCGACCTCGTCACCATCCCCCACGGCCCCAATGTCACCGTCAGAGCCAACATCGCTGCCATCACGGAGTCGGACAAATTCTTCATCAACGGCTCCAACTGGGAAGGGATCCTGGGGCTGGCGTACGCCGAGATCGCCCGGGTGAGTCCTGGCTCGCAGCTGGCTGGGCCCCAGCTCTGCCTGGCCCTGCCAGCAGATGTGGGCACCCTGTCCCAACGGGGTTCGATTGCCTCTTTCCTTGGCTCTACTTGGTCCCCTGGGGCCCAGCTTGCAGCTGTGCCGGTGACCTTGAGCCCCGCTCCAACAGCACGCAGAGCCAGGACCCCTGCGGTCCCGGCGGTCCCAACGAGGGGAGCTCCCCTGGGCACGGAGAGCCCCTGGAGAAGGGGTAGCGCTGACACATCCCTGTCCTGCCTCTGCTTTCTCCCCCCACCAGCCCGACGACAGCCTGGAGCCCTTCTTTGACTCCCTGGTGAAGCAGACCCGGGTGCCCAACATCTTCTCCCTCCAGCTTTGCGGGGCAGGCTTCTCGCCCAACGAGACGGAGGCCCTGGCGTCGGTGGGGGGCAGCATGGTGAGTGCTCCGCAGCCAGCAGGCGGGCCGGGGAGGCTGGTGGAGCTGCCCGCGGGGGACGTGCCCTGGCCAGAGTTGGCAGCCTGTGGTGGCAGCACCTTTTCCGTCTCTGCTGCAGATCATTGGTGGCATCGACCGCTCGCTGTACGTGGGTGACATCTGGTACACACCCATCCGGAAGGAGTGGTACTACGAGGTCATCATCGTCAAGCTGGAGGTCAACGGCCAGGACCTGAACATGGACTGCAAAGAGGTGAGGGGGCACCAGGGGAACCTGCCCTCGGGGCACTGCTCAGTCGCTGCCGCTGGAGGCACCCGCCTTCGATCTGAGGGGGATCGGGAGGGGAGCAGGGCTGGGGTCTTGCGCCTGGGTCACTCCTGCTCTTCTGCCCCCAGTACAACTACGACAAGAGTATCGTGGACAGCGGGACCACCAACCTCAGGCTGCCAAAGAAGGTGTTTGAGGCTGCGGTGAAATCCATCAAAACAGCTTCTTCGGTCAGTGAAACCCATCCCTCCCCCCGTGGGCACGTCCCCAGGGCCAGCACGGGACTGCGGGCAGTGCAGCTGCCCGTCACCAGCCTGAGCGCCTCTGCTGCCTGCCCGGTGTGGCCCCGCTCACATCCCCTTTCCCTCTGGCCAGACGGAGAAGTTCCCTGACGGCTTCTGGCTGGGGGAGCAGCTGGTTTGCTGGCAGGTCGGCACCACCCCCTGGCACATCTTCCCGGTCCTGTCCCTCTACCTGATGGGGGAGGCCACCAACCAGTCCTTCCGGATCACCATCCTGCCCCAGGTGAGCGTTGGCCCGGCCAGACCCTGCCCGGTGCCGAGCTGGAGAGCGGGCTGGAGCTGGTCGCATGGGCAGGACCGTGCTGGGTGGGCACAGCTGCCCGCCCCCGGGAGCTCTGCCCCGTCCCCGTTCCTGACGGCGCCTCTCTTCCTACAGCAATACCTGCGCCCAGTGGAGGACGTGGCCACCTCTCAGGACGACTGCTACAAGTTTGCCATCTCCCAGTCCTCCACAGGCACCGTCATGGGCGCCGTTATCATGGAGGGCTTCTACGTGGTCTTTGACCGTGCCCGCAAGCGCATTGGCTTTGCTGTCAGTGCCTGCCACGGTGAGGGCTGGGCCCGGAGGGAGGGAGAGGCGGAGGGGAGGTGGACGCGCAGCGGTAGCGCGGTGGCCGGAGCCCTGCCTTCTCCCGCCCACAGTGCACGACGAGTTTCGGACGGCCGCAGTGGAGGGGCCCTACCTGCACTCCAACATGGAGGACTGCGGCTACAACATCCCGCAGACGGATGAGTCCACCCTGATGACCATCGCCTACGTCATGGCAGCCATCTGCGCCCTCTTCATGCTGCCCCTCTGCCTCATGGTGTTCCAGTGGCGCTGCTTCCACTGCCTGCGGCGGGACCACGACGACTTTGCCGACGACATATCCTTGCTGAAGTGACGGCGGAGCATGGGGGCAGCCCCGGGGGCCGCAGGTGAGGCAGCGGGGCAGGGAGAGGTAGGTCCTTTCTCTGGGGGCTGGAGCGTGGAGGCAGGGAAGCAGCGTGGGGAGCTCAGACCTTCAGCCCAGGCCCTCCTGGCCCCGGGGGACTTGGTGCCCGTTGGGGCCAGCGGTCTGGGAGCAGCCGTGGGAGCCCCGGGCCTGGGCTGCGTTCATCTGGGACCTACGGAAAGAGCGTGGCAGCTGGGGAGGGGGGTGAGAGCACAGCAACCCCGTCTCGGGGGCCGGGGGCAACTTCTCTGCTCCGGCACCGGGATGGGCCGGGCTGTCCCAGGCTCTCCTGCCCAGCCCTGCCAATCCTGACAGAGTCACACTGACGAGCCATCGCCTGCCTGTCCCCTGTCTCCCTCCATCCCTGTACAGCTGCCCTTCTCAGCCCGCTCTGCCGGGAAGCCGCCGACCCAGGCTCTCCGCGTAGGGAGCTGTGCGTGTGCGCGTGCGTGCTGCGGCCGTGCCTTCCCCATGTGGCTCCCTGCCCGGGACGCCTGCCCAAGCTGGACTCCAGAGTTCACATCTGCGGAGCCTCCCGTCCCCAGCCCCGGGCTTTTCGGAGACAGCCACGCAGGGCCAGCCTGGGGCTGCCCGGACAGAGCAGGCAGAAGCAGGGGTTTCCCTCCCATCCTCCTGCTTCCCCCGTACACGGCTCGCTCTAACATTTCCCGTGGCATTTCCCCTGCCCTCCCAAACCGTCATTCCGCTGCCGCCAGCCCCATGACTCCCAGCGCCCACCCTGCCCTCCTGGCTGCCTCCTGGGACAGGCAGGAGCAGGCACCCATCCTCTCCCCGCTCCGCTCTCGCTCGCCGCATCCCCTTTGGGGACGGGAAACTGCCTCCCCTCCCTTCCAGCATCAGCGGTGCCTGCCATGGAGAAGCCGGTGGCTGCTGCCCTCCTGCCCCGGGGAAAACAGCCTCCCAGCTTGGGGACGTGGGCGCTCGCCCCGGCGGGCTGCACGGGGAGGGAAGGAAAGCAGCATCCCCCACGAGCACCACGCAGCCCGCTACGCACAGCAACCGTGCGCCAGGAGAGAGCAAAGTACCCAACCCCGGTGCCGGCCGCTCGCTCCCCAGCCCACTGCCTGATCGAAAGCCATAGGGGAGCCAGCGCCGGGCTCGGCCGGCCCCCGCCCGCAGCCCCTGCCCTGCCTCACTGCCGGCGAGTCCCACGGCATGGGGTGCAGCGGCTCCTCTCCGCTCGCTCCACGAGTCCACGCATCCTGGCCCTGGCCGGGCCCCGGCTCCCGCTCCGGAGCCGTAAGGCACCCTGGCAGCGCGGGGATAGGCGGCGGCTGTGGGGGACTGCAGGATTCATTATTTTTTAAACACATGGTTGTATTTATTTCTTTTCTTTTTTTTTTTTTTTATAATGTGAGTCACTGGTAGTGCAGCTGTGCAGAATCAGAGCGTGTATATAGCAGGTCCCACACCACGCACAGGTGTACAAATAACAGTCACTTCTCACCTGTACAATATATACATATATCTATATTTTTAATTCTAGCGCTGAAAGCCACTGTTCCAAACCCAACATTAGGGGGTTTGGCCCTGTTTTGTTTCGTTTTTTTTTTAAATACTTCTAGCCCTCTGCTCAGTCCTAGGGCCTTGGCCACAACCCAGGGCCAGGGCTTGCTCTGCAGCAGCGTGCTCGGGTGGAAGCACTTTACGGATCAGGGGGTCTGAGTTGGTTTCAGAGGAGGTGGTGGCAGTGATGGAGGGATGCAGGAGGAGGGCAGGGCTGGAGCATGCAGAGCAGCGGTTCACAAGCCGAAAGGACGTTGAGTGCAGGAGGCAGTGTTGTCCTCATCGTGTTCATACAGCAAAGGGAGGATTTTCTGGTATGTAAGGACAACCCCCCCTTCTCCCCAGCGGCCACAGCTCGCCCTGCCCCAGGGAGAGGGGGCCACCCCAGGCTCACCGTCTCCCTTCCCCAGGGCAGACGCCCTTGAGCTTGCAGGCAGTTGATAATGCTGTATTTCCTTGCTTCTCTGCCTCCAACTTGAACAGGAAAGTGCTTTGTTTTAAACACCGGGATTCACTAATTAAAAGGCAACGTTCCTCCATGAGCAAAAGACGGGGCTACCTGCAGTGCCGGGGCTGAGCTGGCAGCTGCCCCGTGGAGGCACGTGCAAGTGCCGAGCCACCAGCTCAGGTGGGGACAGGGGCTGGGGCTGGAGCACTGCAGGTCTGCGGTAATCGCCAAGCATAAAGCTTGTTAACGAAATCCTGCAGTTAAATATTTCTTTGAAAAAAGCAGCGAGGGAGCCAGCGCGCGGGGCAGGAGGAGGAAACGCACGCAGCGCAGGAGAGGCGAGCCAGCCCTAGCACTGGGCACCGCCACAACAGCCCCTTACACGCACCCCTAAACCATCCCACTTCACTACTAGCGCGCTTGCAAGTAGCATCCAGTTCCCATGCCTCGCTCCAAAACCGCAAGCATCCGGCCATTCTGCTCCGGCACAAGAGGGCAACGTTACGCAGTTGCAGAGCGTGCACGGACCTCCGTACCCTCATGCCTGCCCAGGACCCCCCCCCAGGATCCCAGAGACTCTGTTGTGGACCACTGCCTTAAAACACGCTGGCAAGCGTGCGCGTAGAAAGATTCGGACTGCGGCCAAATTCAGGCGTGCTGCACCCAGGCAGCGCTCGCAGTGACCAGCCCTGAGGCGTAGGTGCCTCCAGCGGTGCTGAATTTGTGCCACAGACTGCGAGTAAGGGGGAGAAAATTCTACAGAGTAAGTGCAAGATTTTAAGTGGTGCTGAGCACCTCGTAATCCCACCGAAATCCATGGAGAAAGGGTTGGTGCGTCAGCCCGCGCTTTAGGAGAAAGTATAGGAGAGGGGAAACTAGGAACTGCAACAGGCTGGTTATCCTGAGCTGCAGTGCAGCCGAATCCGTTCGCTCCTGAGCGCTCCCTGCCCAGAGTTGCAGCAGGGAACAGCGGGTAAAGGCGTGTGCGGAACTCTGCCCCGCAGGAGGGGGACGGGGACGGTTACCACGGGCTGTCGCTGTAGACTCCAGTGCTCTGTAACCTATTGTCTATGTAAGAACAATGAATGTTAACATGGTAAATTATTATTACATTAAAAAGAGACCACAAAAAATGCTCTGCATCTGCAACCTGTTCGTCGCTCAGAGGGGAACTCCGGGGTGACAGACGTGGCAGGGGACTGGTCCGCTGGGGCACGGGGCCGTGAGGCGTCCCGCCAAGGGGAACGGTTTGTGGTGAGCGTGGAGCTGCTGGGAGCGCTGGCCCCGGGGAAGGAGCTGCTGGAAGCGAAGTGGGAAGAGGTAGTTACAGCAGCCGCTAGCGCCCTGGCAAGCAGCTTGTGCTTTAACCCTCGTTCAGAAGGAAGCCAGCAAGGCTGCGGACTAAGAAACAAGGAGCAGCACCAAATCACTGCATAATATACACACTTTATTTATGAATTTGTATGTATACAGACTTTCTATACACACATTACCTATATAATAAAAATGTACATGTGTATACATGGTCGTATAAATATAGAACTGTAGAAATCTTAGAACCGATCCTGTCTATTCACAGCAACTCCTCCTGTGGGACCGCTTTGTTCGAGTAGCCGTCATTTGAGACTCGGACAAAAGGGGCAAGTGTCATTTGTGTTGGTCTGTGCCCAGAATTTGATGCACTGGAAGAAAGAGAATTAGTCAGGAGCCACTGGCACAACTCAAAGGCGCTGCGAACAGCATGGCATTACTTTTCCAGAACGGTGCTGACAAGGGCACTCGTTTTAAGAGACGGTCTCTTTTGCTCCTTCGAGACAGCCTCCATCAAAAGGTCACCACACGGAGGGAGCCCTCTTGAACCTAGCAGGCTCATCAGCCCCTCCTCAATACATGGGTTTCCATTTCCTCGGCAGTTGCTGGAGGCCCCAGAGCCACTGGGACAAGGGGTTCACCTACACGGGCAAACCACTGCCAGCACTGTGGGATGAGAAGGTCTCCTCCTCTTCCCAAGAGCTCCTGTGCAGAGACACCCAGCACCCAGACACCTGGGCAATGGCAGCAGCTCTCTCCATCGCCCTGTATTCTACATCCTGCCAGACTGCCCCGCTCCGGGAAGGCAAAAGGCCAGGATCTAACCCTCCTAGCAATGAGCGCAGGCTCGGGGGCAGGAATAAGGACAGCCTGTTCCTAAAGCCACCACCAAATGGCCGCTCAGGGTGGCCCAGCTAAGAGCGTGGCAAGGAGGGGGTGACAGGATGCAGAGAAGTTGGTTATTGATCGCACCCTTCTCCCAGCAAGATCTCAGGACAACAGGGACTCGCTACACGTGCCCAGGGCTCCCAGAAGGGAATCGGCACTAGGAACCAGCACTAGGAACCCAAGGGCAGCACACAGCAGGGAAGCGCACTCACCTCCTTGTGCAGCACGTGTGAGCAGGCCATGGGGTGAAGGTCACCGGGCTGCACAAGCTTCTGGCACATGAGACACAGCTTACAGGCAGCCGGGGTCTGGGACGAGCAGCGAGGGAACAGAAAGGAGACAGGCACAGAAGTCAGACAACCCAGCTCGGATCACGTATTCCACATTCCAGCTACTCATCCTGCCAGCTGCAGCCAGGGGCCACAGTTTGCCCAATTGCTCCCTCTGCACACAGCCGTCACACGACGTTAGAGCCTCCGACATCTCTCTTGCAGCCGTTCCCCTCCTCCCCAACGCGAAGCACAAAGGATCCATGCCCCCAACCCTCCCCTTCTGCCTCACGAGCCCAACTAGCTGCGTGAGGAGCGAGGTCCCAGCTTCACTGGCTCATCCCTTCGGCCACCTCTCTAAAGGGCTCCCTCCCTCCGCTTTCTCCCTGGGGACGGCGAAGCGCTCCAGGAAAGCCAAAAAGTCTTACGTGTGACGCTGTTCCAGGGTAAGCCACCTGGGCCGGGGGCAGGAACATGGGCGTGCTGATCTGAGGCAGCGGAGCAGAGAACATGGGGGCCCTGATTCGACTGAGAGGCTGCAGCAAGGCAAACAAGGTACATCAGAAACGCCCAGAAGGAAAGGACGGCCGAGCTACCCCAAGTCACCTCGGGGAAAACTGCTCCCAAGAGCCTGCCGCAGTCGGCAGCAAGGGGAACCCAGGGGACTCGCCTGACGCACAACCCAAGCCTGAGCTCTGCGCGGTCCCAGCAGCGGGCCCTGTGCGCCTCAGTCCGCAGGTGACCGGGGAGCAGGCGCGGCTTCTCACTGCTACCCAGGCTCCCCTTCTCAGCAGTCCCCCGCAAGGAGTCTGGCGGGCCCCCGCCGGCCCCCCGCCGCTCTCCCACCTGAGCCCCGGCCGCCGCCCGCTCCTGCTGCTCCGCCAGCTTGGCCGCCACCAGCTGGTTCAGCTCCTCCATGGTCAGACCCGCCATGGTCCTCCGAGCAGTCTTGATCTGCTGCAGTATGTTGGTGAGCTGGGCCCTGCAGGGACAGCAGCCTGCTAAGAGCTCCCAGCCACCGCCAGCGAGCTGAGCGGCCCGCACGAAGGGGGACCCTCCGTCAAAGGCCCCACAACGCTGCTCCAGGCGAGCCAGCCACCCCAGCACCGGGGGAAGCCTGTATCACAGCAAAGGAGCATGTGCTCTCAACCGTCTATCGCCTAAATGAGGTGAATCGCATGCCGAGCGAGCTGCTGTCCCCAAAATGCTGGGGTAAGAGCGGGAAACCCCAGCTGGAGCAAGAGACAGCACCCACCTGTCGTGCAGCCAGGATGCAGCACCGCAGAGGCTGAAGGGCTCGCCTGCGGCAGCGCTGCATGTAGGGTGCTCGCAGCTGCGCTCGGGTATCGCTGCTGTCCTTAAGATAAAGCTCCAAACGTTTCTCATTCCCAGTGCTACAGCCAGCCCGACAGACGGCACCCAACCTTTGCTCCTCGCCTTCAGGCTTCCCTCGCTTCCTCCAGACCCCGCAAGCACCAAGCGGAGCTCCGCTTCCCCTTACCCCAGCTGACGTCCCACACGCAAGCCCTCGCTCTCCGGGAAGGACGATGCGAGACACTTACTTGTTGCACTGTGGAAACCGAGTCAACAACTTCTCCAGCAGCTTTTCCAGCTTATCGGCCGGCTGCAGCCTGTGAAACTCTGGAGTGACGTTAACTCCTCCCAGGCCCGGCGGAGGAGGGATGGAGGCAGCGGGGGTCATGTGAGGGCTGTGCGTGCCAATAAGCGATGCCACTACAGGGCTGTTTCTTCCCTGGGAAGCAGGCAGCGGCGGGGAAGGCTGGTTGGGCCTGGAGATCGCAGGGTTCAGGAGAGGAAAGGAGAGTGCCCGAGGATCAGCACTCGGCATGACCATGGGAACGGGAACTGGTCCGATGGGAAACGGGAGCCTGGGAGTAAGGGATGGGTTGGGCTGGAATGCCGTCAGCATGAAATCTGTCTGAGAAAGAAAAACAGGGGTAGAAGAAAAGGCTGGTTAGAATAAGCCCATCTGAAAGCAGAGCTGAGTGCCTTCCTCCCCAGCCAGACAGGAGGTGGGCCGGACTGCAGGCACCGGCAGCTATGCTCCTCACGGCAAGGGAAAGAGACCCTTCCCCTCCTCACCAGGGACAGCAGGTAAGCCCAAACAGGCACGGGACAAGCACAGGACTCCAGAAAACGCAGTCCCACACAGCCTCCTTCAACGCACGTAGCACAGGCAGTGCCAGTTACGGGCCAGCGGGCAGGCTGTCCCCAGGGTCTCACAGCACCTTCCCAGCAGTAAAAGCTTGTATTTGTTAGGCTGGAGAGGCACTCACTTCTGAGGGTGGAGGTGGCAGCGTCGGGGTTGGGATCTGTGGGAGGCTGCTCAGCTTTGTTCCATTTCTCACCATCTGAATGTGGTCGTTGAACTGATCCTAGCAGACAGGAAAGAAAACGGACACATTTATCAAAGCCTCTGCCTGAGGAAGTTTTGGGCACCGCGTGCCGAGAACAGGCAGACTCCCCTGCCTGGGCAGAGCATTCTCAGCCCCGGAACAGTTGCAGGCCCTAAAGCAGACACAGTTCGGTTCCACAGGAGTCCAGAGAATGAAAAAGGACCCGGAGGGAGAAACAGAATAACTGCCTCTGCGATTAACCCAACACACCACTTTCACATCCACGTGGCTTATCCGCACGCATGAGCCTGAAGAGGCAGGCAGAAGACCTCTGCAGCTGCTCGCAAAGGCAGACCGACTGTGCCGTGCTTTTGGGCACACAGCTTTTTCTGGCTCTTGGTCCTCTCCCAAAGAGGGCTGAAACTAAGCGTGCAAAGCGGCATCGCTGCGAGGAACTGCGCGCTGTTAGGCTGGGAGCCGTTCGGCAGGAACTTACTCGGACGCTTTCCTTGGTCATTCGTATCCTGTTCAGCCTCATCTCCCACTCCTGCTTTGGCCTCATCGTCTCCAGCGTGGGCGGCGCAGACCTGCAAGCACAGCTAAACTTTCCCACTTGCAACTGTGCTCTCACTGGCAGCGCAGCGGGAGCAGCTAACACCCCACACCCTCCTGCCTTCCCCCATCAGGGCTCCCCTCCTCCGGCTGGGCGAGAAGAGGGGCTCACACCCCGGCAAGAAACCCCGCAAGAGGAGAGCGCGTGGTGCTACCAGAGCGCGGACTGATCTGGCGGACAGAGACACGGACACCACAGTCAACGCCGTGCCTACAGCACTCTGTCAAGAGCACGGCACACGTTCGGCAGATGAACGGTAACGGGCAGTAAGCACAGCCCCGCATACCCTTGTTTTGTGACATTCCCGAATCACAGTATTTTAACAAGAAAGCCGCGGGAAACCTTGAACGACTTCAGTCAAACCTCCAGTGTAAGCAGAGGAAGAGGAGATGGGTGCATAGGGACGCTTGAGTTACCCTGCCACTTCTGAGACTACACGGGCTTACTTGAGGTAGGTGAGGTGTAGCTCTGCTTCTTTTTCTGCTTCTTCTAGTTTCAACACCAGCAGCTCCTTTCGGCTCTCCAGGGACAGGATCTAGCAGAGAGCGGCCCCGCATGAAGAGCAGTTTTTGTACTCCCTCGTTTCTTGCTGCCCGGCTGCGACTGTAATCTCTTCACTAAGCACCGTGCTAAGTTAGGTAGTCCCGACTAACATTTACTGCACTGATATTTGCTTATCCCTTCTCTTGTCCCACGGAGAGAGGGACCCAGCCTCCTCCTCAACTGCTTCTAACGTCACATAATCATTCATTACGACCTGGACGCTTAAACAACTCTTCAACAACTGCTTTGCAGGTAAGAAGTCACCTACTAACCTCTGCTTTCCAGGCCCGTTCTGTCTCCTCAAGAATGTTCCTGTTGATTTCATTGTGCTGGTTCTTCAGCTTATCTAGCTCCATCTCCCATAGCTGCCTGCAGCCAGAAACAGAATGAGTCTGCTTAGGCACTGGAATGGCGTGAACAGGAGAGCTGGCAAGCTCCCGCAAAATCAATCAATCCTGGTAGCTCTGGATGGGGTGAAAGCGTGGAAGATCGACAGCTTCCAGACCATGACGCCAGCCCCAGTTCCCAAGGCTGCATGAGGCGCTGTCGCAAGAGTGAGCTGTTCCACAGCACACAGCCAGCGTGCAAACACGCCGGGCAAAACGAGGAGAGGGGAATTCCCCTCGGCAAAATTCAGTCCAACTCCAGGGAAAGGTGCACAGCTCTGAACCAGGAAGCAACCTGAACCAGCACAAAGAACTAAGCCCTTCTAATCCTGGAGAAGTCTAAAGCTGGCCCTTTCCACCTGTGTTATGTGAGCATCTCTGCCTGGATCTGGAGCTTCTCTGCCCAGCTTTAGAATACCCGAGCGTGCCAGAGTTTAGAGCAGTTGGGCAGCTGTGGGGAACAGAGAGAGAGAAATAGGTTTGCCCTAATTCTGGGTAATCAGAGGTAGCGGTTACAAGCCGAGTCAATCCACTGAGCATAAGGTCTAATCTTATGGGATCTTTATGTCACAAGTATCTACGAGCCTGCTTGTGACCAGGATCAAAGAGGATTTAATCCAGAGACTGGGGGCACCAGCCTGCTGGAAGAGGAGATAAAACCTTTAGAGCACATAACTGGAGAGCGCTGTTAGACCGCTCTCTCTAGCCTACCCCACCAGAAGCACCAAATTCACTCCAAGGCAAAATGACTGGAAGGAAAAGAGTATTCAACAGCATTGATCCGGCAACAGCTAAGAGCCTTACTTTTCATCGGACTGCTCTGCAATCAGAGAAGCGATCTTGTTTTCCTTCTCCTCCTGCTCTTTCAGCAACCTGCACAAGAGAAAAAGGACAGACGGAGTCACCTACTGCGAAGGTGTTATCGCCCAGCCACTAATGCCGCAGGTCCCGAGTTTAAACAACGTGTTGGCACAGCTACGCGCCCAGCGTAACGACACGCTCCGAAGACCGCACCATTCAATAAACGTTTGAAAGCAACCGCTAGCATCCTCCGGGGCAAAAATTTTGCTGTATCATGATACTGCACAAAGACTGTGGCATCGAACCAGAATCCACCACAGGGAGCTGTGCTGCTCTGACAACAGATGCTTTGCAACCATTCACTCAGGGTGAAACAGGGCCTGAGTGCTTGGAACCATTACTAAAGGAGCTTTACCCAAAAACATCACCGAGCCCTCAGAATCGAAAGAAATCAGACCTCTACGGCATGATAGAATGGCTCTGCAGAAGTGCAAATTCACCATCCAAAGGAACCTCCAGATCTTCACAAACAACTCGCATCTTGCTTGCGTTAGACACACACACCCCCCCCCGCCCTGAATCCACCGAGATTGTTTGCGCAGGGCCCGCGGCCTGTCTTACGGCAAAGCCTTGGCAGCAGCAGTCAGTCCTTCAAACCGTTCGGTGTGAGGCACAGTCAAGCAGCCTACCGAAATGGGAAATTCCGAGGAGAACAACTTGGAAAGGCCAACAAGGCCCCTAGCCCGAGCACTGCAACACAGCAGTCCTGCCTCCTGCGGAAAGGCGGCAGCACGCAGAGCTGAGCTGCACGTTATCGTTGCCAAGTGCCGCCCGCACGTACACCTAACAGGCAAAGCAATAACCTGCTGCCCCAAAATTCACGTTGAGATCTTCTATAAAGAAAAGCTGCTCTGCCTGTAGCAGATCCATTCAAAACTGCACGGGTCTGTCCTAAACTGCTCATCAAAATACTCGCTGCTTCCAAACAGTTTAAAGTGATCCTCTTTTGCTTGATCACGTACCCGTCAGGGTTAAGCCATACCTTTTCTCCTAAAAAAAAAAACCCCTACTTGCTTTTCCATACTAATACCTTCTGCCTTTCTCACAGAGTTTCTCAATTTCTGCTTTCAGATCCTGCTCTTTCTGCAAGAATTCTTTCTTTTCTTTCTCCATCTTCTTCTTTGTCTCTTCTCGCTTGATCGTAACATCCTGAATTGCTTTCAGGATCTCCTAGAGTAAAACAAGCATCGCACAAATAAAGAGCAAAATTCCCAAGTAATGGTTTTGGTTTTAAACCCATTATTATTTTAGATTAATTGAAGAGAGATTATGACATTACGCGTTTCATCAAAATCTTTCTTTTTAGTAGATCCAGACAAGATATAGAGCAGTTGTTAGGAGGAAACCCAGGAGACAGACAGACGGTCTAAACTACCCGTTCTCCTGTCTCTTTAGAAGGACTTTAAGGGGCTGCGAGTTCTGCTCTGTGTTAGATCTAGCCGATGGGCTGCGGACGGTTCCTTTTGTCTTAAGGTGAGCCACCACAGGGCCAGTTGCGAGTCACTCATTTAACCTAATGATCCGTGAGCATCAGCCACGAGAACTAAACAACCACAGGGAGCCAATTCTCCTCGCTTCACACCGGTTTTCATTCGGAAAAAACGCCGTGCTTGCTGAAGCGGCATTGCAAGATCACCGGCAGGAGCGGATGTGCGCACAGGATGCTGTGTTAGGAATTAGCCCTGAACGGCTCAGCGCCCCGATTTGGGCAGGGGCCAGTCCTTAGCGCCGTCAAACACTGCAGTACACAAGAGAAGCTACCGCGCGGCATGTCGCCGCCACTTCTCACGGCCTGCCTTGCTCCCCGCTGCGCCCCTCTGTACGAGGCCAAAGCAGCCCACCTTAATCGCGTCAGCGGCAGTGCTAACGGGCAGGTTGAACAAAAAGAGGACTTTGCCACATACCTGGTGGTTCTTCATCTCTTCTTCCCTCCGCTGCTGGAGCTGCTTAAGCTGTACCTGCAGCTGATTCTCCACTTGCCTCTGCTTGTCCAACACCTCCTGGTAGCGCTCCTTCAACAAAGCCCTCTCGGACATCATTTTGTCCTGCAGCGGGGAGCGGAAACGTAGGGAGTACCTTCCCCTTCCCTCATGCTAAAGAAAGCGCGGACGGGGCAGGAAAGCTCAGCGGGGTATAGGAGCCCAATAGGTGCCACCGTCAGGAACTGCAGTTAAATAGCTTCCACTTTCCAAGCTCAGGCTCCCTAGGTCAGAAAAGATGAAGGGAGGCACTGCCTGCAGCTGCCGCTGGCGCTGCGTTTCCTCCTTTAAAGAGGACGGCTCAAGAGCTCCAAGGCTGGCACGTAAATGAGAAAAAACACCCTGCGGGACGAGCGGCACTCCAGCCCCTTTGCCCGGGGAACGGCAGAGCCTGGGGCTTCGATACCCACCAAGTTCTTCTCGATATCCTGATCCGTGTTCACATCCATGTCGGCCGTCTTGAAGTCAGTCTGCAAGGAGAGATGATTGCCGTCAGCCCCCCCGCCCCGCAGCTTCACCGAGCGGCCAGACCCGCGTCGTCAGCCAGTCCTGCAGAAACACCCGCGGCGGCGTGACCCACGCCAGGTCCAGATCGCTCTCAAACAGCCCTCATCTCATCCTTTTACTCAAAGGCGGCTCGGAGCAGAAGGCCGTGCGGGGGGCGGCAGCCACGGACGCGCTCGGCCATCCGGCCTCAGCCCGTTCGACGCCCCGGTGCCGCCCGTG
>WAAD01003565.1:5108-25604 GCA_013389945.1 Fregata magnificens | reverse complement strand
GGTGCGCCGGCGCTGCCCGCCGGCAGCCGCGGGGCTCCGTGGGACCTTCGGCCGCCCTGTTCCGGGTCAGAAGAGGCGCTCACCGGTTTTATTGTCTGCCGTTTGCAGCCCGCCTGTCTGATGCCGCATTGGAAGCGAAGGGCGCCGCTATGGAGCGCGGGGATGGAGGCCACGCTCTGTATCCACACGTGCCTTTGGCTGAGTGCCGCCTGGATCCCCCTTGCGTCGTCGGACGGACTGGCCTGCGGCGGGGAGCACGCTCCCGGCGCTGACGTCCGGCATGGCAAGCTGACGTGGGCCGTCAGCTTGGACGCGCCCGAGGAGGAGCTGGAGCAGCGGGCGGAGGAGCTGGCCCGGACTGCGGGGCTGGTGAACATGGGCCGAATTGGGGAGCTCAGGGGCCATTACCTCTTCGCCTACCAGCCCGACGGCCACGCGGCGAGCGAACCCGAAGCAATAAGGAAGTCGGTGGACACTTTGTTTGCACAGCACGACAGCGTGCGGTGGCACTCGGAACAGAAGCTTCTGAAACGCTCCAAACGCAGCCTGCACTTTAACGATCCCAAATACCCCCAGCAGTGGCATCTGGTGAGTGGTTTTCCGGCTCCTGCTGCGCTAGCAGGCTCGGGCTGTTGCTGTGGCCACCAGCGAGCTGTCGCGTGGCAGGCAAGCCTGTCGCTTTCTGTCCTTGCGGCGAGGAGGAAGCACGCCGAGAGCTCGCCCTGCCCGCCACGTGCTCGCCGCAATAACGGGCGGAGGTGGCTCCCGCAGCTGGCCGCGCACCGGTGGCGCTGGGGTGGGCGGAGGGGTTTCGGCCGGAGCGCGCCGTACGGTTAGCAGGCTGGAGCACGATGTCGGCCCTGCAGCACTGGGCACGCCGCTTTGTGGCTCAAGCGACTCGCTCGCTGTCCGCGTCCAACAAATCTCCCGTGACGACTCCTTCGTGCGCTCCGCCTGGCCCCGGCCCCGCACGTCATAGCCAGCACGCCCGAAAGGTCTGGGAGCCCCTTTCCTCACAGCTGACCCGCTCCTCCGCTTTTCCTCTCCCCTCGCTGTCCTTTCCGATGCTTAGAACAACCGCAAGAGCCCCGGGAAGGACATCAATGTCACGGGCGTCTGGGAGCGGAACGTGACGGGGCGCGGTGTGACGGTGGTGGTGGTGGACGACGGCGTGGAGCACACCATCAAAGACATACAGCCAAATTACGTGAGTGCCAGCTCCGCAGCGGGAGGGCGCAAGGGCAAGCTGGAGGCCGGGCAAGGCGGCGCGGCTGGCACGGGCCTCCGGCGGGCTGGGCAGCACGGCACGAGCGCGCGAGCGCTCGGCCGCCAGCAAAGCCTGACCCGCGCTGTCACCCTGGGCTCGGCCAGGGCGGGAAGTGCCAGCGGCAAACCTTTCCCTGGGAGATTTTGCACCTAAGTTGCAGGTTGACCAGCCTTTGTGCTGCCTGTGGGAGGCAGCTGCTTAGACGTGAGAGCTGGCCTCCCTGTGACCCGCAGCAGCTGCTAAAGCTGCCTCTGTTGGTCCCTTTCCCACAGCGGCAGATAGCAGCGTTGAGCTGCAGCCCTGCGTGGAAGCAGCCTCTTAAGTTCCCGTGACTTCCAGGCTGTGTTTCAGCCCGTGTAGCACGCTCCTAAGTCCTGCTTTTCCCGAAGAGAGGAGAGCAGAGCCCCGAGTCGTGACGGTGGATCTGTTTTCAGAGCCCAGAAGGCAGCTACGACTTGAACTCCAACGACCCCGACCCTATGCCTCACCCTGACGAGGAGAACGGGAACCACCACGGGACCCGCTGCGCCGGGGAGATTGCTGCCGTGCCAAACAACAGCTTCTGCACGGTGGGAGTTGCCTACGGGAGCCGCATCGCAGGTACGCGCTCGCCTCTGCACCCCGACGCGCTGCACTCGTGCCTGGCTTGTCTCATCTCCGATGCTGGGGGGCCAGGGCACGGCTCTGTGGGAGGGGTGGCTTGGCCGAAGCGGCTCTGCGTCAGCCGCTGCCTCGCTCAGGCTGGTTGGTCTGTCGGAGGGAGGAACGGGCGTCTGCCTGAGCTCCTCTCCAGAGGAGCCAGTTCCCAGAAGAGCAGGATAAGCGGCTTTTCCAGGGTACTCCCAGCACGCCGCCTGCCTGGCCACAGAGCTTTTGGCAGATGCGCGTCCGTACCGCGCAGCCCAAGCCAGGCAAACGTGTGACGACGTGCCCGCTCCGGTGCAGCGCTGCAGGCTGTATCAGGAGGCACCGGGAGAGCAAACGTTTGCCAATCCCCTGCGTCCCCCCGGCCCTCGGTCTCAGGTCTGCCTCGTGCGGATGGTCGGGGCGCGAAGGTCCGGCTGCGCATTTCTCCTCTGCAAAGCCAGGGAATGTGCTGCGGTGGCCTCAGCCGTCTCCGGAGCTTTCATGCTCCTTCACAGAGGGAGGCGAGATCTCTGTACCGGGCAGGATGCGTCCCTGGCAGAGCAGAGGAGCGTGCTGCTGTGCCGCAGCCTGGGACGTGATTCTCTCCGTACCCGGCAGATGGTGCCACGTTCCCTGGCTGTGACACGGGGCTGGGGAGCGCGTGGGCCCCGGGGTGCCAGCAGGGTGCTGGGGGCCGGAGCTCACCCAAGGGCACTGCAAGGCGGCTCTGCACCCCTGCCCGGCGCTCTGCTCCCTCCCTACCTCGCCCCGACGGGGCGCTCCCTGAGCAGCCACCCCGATCGCAGCACAGCAGGGTCCCCGGGCTCCAGCCAGCCCGGGAGGCTGCGGGCAGACGCTGCTAGCAAAGCCCAGCTGGCAGAAGGAAAGATGAGCTCATAGTTTAACCACAGCACGGGGAACAGGGAGGGTTTAACCCTGGGTCGCTCAGGCGGGACCTGGCACTTCTTCAGGCTTCAGCTCTCCAAAGCTGTGCCTGGCCTCACAGGGTGAGCACAGCGGGGCGGCCGCGAGCTCTGTGGGGGAACAGGGAGACTGCCCTGGCAGCGCGGAAGTACGGGAGCCAGCGCGGTGCCAGCCGGCGCGGGGAGAGCCAGCGCATCCCTAGCTGGGCTGCTCCGCTCCTCCACGGGGGAGGCTCAGATGCGACAGTAAAAAGCCGCGTGTGCTGTGTCAGGCGAGAGCTGAGATGGGTGGGCGGTTGCGCTGTTTATAAATAGGCTTAATTGAGATGCGTGCCTGCTTTCCGTTTGTAACATCCTTTGCCAGCCTAAACTGTGATGCGAAACTGTAATTATCAACGGTTAGTGTCACTGAAGACTCAGCGCTGAGCCTTCACGGGTTTTGTTGGAGGGGTGGCCTTGCGCTCCTGCTCTGAGCACAGCAGCTGGGGTGTCCTGTGTCTCTTGAGCCCTTCCCTCAGCGGGCAAGCGTGCCATCCATCCCAAAGCGATGCCTGGCTGTTTGGCGACTCGGAAAGGGAAGCAATTGCTCCAGGCAGGGGCTAGCCCCGAAAATCAGCAGGATAATTGAGGGTGGGATGTGAAGAAGCCCCTGGGGAGCAGTGCTCCGGGTAGGGGGGCTCAGGGGCACACGGGAGCGAGCCCGGCTGGTGTTCGGTTGTGCTCTCACTGTCACCAACGTGGTTCTGGTAGTGGGACGGGAGGACTTGCTGGGCAGAAAAGCCATGTCCAGCAGAGGATGTGGAGCTGTGCGTGAGGGTGCACCCGCAACCGATCACGGACTGATCCGCGGGGTTACAGCTCCGGGAGATCTGGTTTGGTCAGGCTGGGAGAGTGAGAGTCCCCGCTGTGAACCTGCCAAGGAATTTGTTTGCGCTGTTTGTACAGCTTACTTTGATCCACTTCGGTCATGTTTCTTTGTCCTCTGTCCTGCAGGCATCCGAGTGCTGGATGGGCCCCTCACCGACAGCATGGAGGCCATCGCCTTCAACAAGCACTATCAGATCAACGACATCTACAGCTGCAGGTGAGCCCCAAGGGGACCCTGAACCGGGCCACGCCGACACCCGGCGAAGGGCCGTGGGCTCCGCTCCGCCTGGGGAGGGGGTCGCGGTTCATGGCTGAACGCTCGCACCGGCTCCTCTCCTCCCGTGGCTCCAGCTAGCCTCGCGGCACCGAAATCGGTACCACTTTTGTGGGTCCTGTGAGCGTGCCCGGCAGGCAGGCAGCCAGGCTGCGAGGTGGCGGGCCTGTCCCACCGAGGGAACACCCTGCCTGTCCCCCTGTGCTCGGCGCCTGCCTGTGCCCTGCAATCAGGCTGTCTCAGGGGCTCTGCGCAGCTGAACCTCGAGGGGATGTGCAGCTGGGCGTGTAAGGTGGGGCTCTTTGTTACTGCTGTTAAGAGTAACATCAGTATTCCTGTTACCGGAGAGCTGGCCCGGGCTGTGCGTGGCACCCGTGGTTGCACGGCCGCCTTCTGAGCGCTGCTGCAGCACATCCCGCAGGCTGGCTGAGCGGGAGGGGGCACTGTGCCCCCCGCTGTGGTTGGGGAGCCCCGGCTGAGCCGTGTGATGGGAACCGGAATGTGTGAGAAGCTGGTTGTTAAATAAAAATCAAACATTTTGTCCACTGGAATCTGACCCAGGGGCACAGTGCAAACATGACGGCGATATCCCAGCAGCGAGGGGCCGGAGGGACGGATGGGAAAGTACAGCACCCTCCAATCCCAGTCACGGTGCTGGGAGTCGCTGGTGGCTGCTTGTAGCTCACTGTAATGGCAAACTGTAATGGCAGGAAGAGTTGCTGTCTGCGACTCCTGGGGCTGTCACTTCATGGTGTCTCTCTTTGCAGCTGGGGTCCAGATGACGATGGGAAAACCGTGGATGGCCCCCATCAACTGGGAAAGGTAAAAAACAGTCCCAGCAGCACGGGTCACCGCTGGGCTAGCCCTCCGGTGCTTGTGGTTTCTTGCCTGCCCGGACAGGCGAGAAGGGACGTTGCTGTGGCGCAGCGCACGTTTGTTTGCTTCCATCGCTGCCAGCAGAGGTGTTGCACGTTACCGTGCGGTGGGGAGAGGTGACGTTGCTGCCGGAGGGCAGCGTTCGGGCAGTATTAGATGAGCCTTCCAAGGAGAGGCCGGTTCCAGCAGGAAGACGCTCTTTCGCAACCTGTGGTATTATTCTGACAACTTTTGCAACCCAAGGGATGCTCTCTGCGCAGGAGACCGAGCATTCCTGCTGCTAAGGGTGGTTCTCAAGGCAGGGAGCATGCCTTCAAATGCTAGGAGTAAATAAGGGGCTGGGGCAATGGCTGCATTCGCTCTCAGTGGGACCGCAGTGCGGGCAAGCGTCAGAGCTGAAGCCCCTTCCCGGGCCGTTGCAGCGCTCTCGCAGCGCCCGTGCTGCAGAACCGCTGTAAAACACAGCCAGCTGCCTGTGCCTGGCCCCCGCTGCCCAGGTGCCACAGCGAGGGGTCGCTGAGGGGGCCCCAAAACTGGCACTGCATTGCTCCTGGGATGTGGTTCTGCTTAATTTCTCTTTCGCTTGGCAGCCTTTTGCTGTACTTTCCTAACCGCAAGATAGCAGTTACTGTGCTGCTTGGAGCAATGCTGACAACCGAGCTATCAGTTCGCGATGACAAATGGTTTCCAGTTCTGCAAGTTAATTTATTCTCTTCCTGCATGCAGAGACAGCTGTAACAAGCTCTGGGACACAGAGCACGAGCAAAGCTTGCTTTACCACAGCAGACCGTCTGGAGGGCTTTCTGGCCAATGCAGTGTGTGCCTTCACCTGCCGAAGGGACGGCAGAGGAGAGGGTTGGTTTCCAGCGGGATTGCTTTCTTGCTTGTCCATCAGACACGCACCCTTTATCTAGGCGGGAGTGACCTCTGTGCAAGGTGTCGGCCTGGAAATGTGCTTCCCAAGCGGGGCTGGTGTAGTTGTGTTTCTCAGCGAAGGCAAAGCCCAAGTGTATGGGGAAGCTGGGGCCTTGCAAAAGGCCAGCAGCCGCGTGTGGGTAGTCTCTGTCGGCAGGAAAGCCTTGATGCTCCAGAAAAGCCAGCTCCAGAGTGAGCCCTGCTGAAGTTGGGAGGGCTAGGGCTGCTGTGTTTCCTCTGGAGTTCAAATGCTGGCCAATCTTTGTGCTGTGATCGCCTGGAAGGTTGCTTTTCCTTTTTCTCTTTTTAACGCAGAATCCGCGTAAAATCATAGTAGGCTATAGATCGGCCATTGCCCAGCCCAGACGTTGGCCGCATCGCTGCCTTTGTAACACACGCGCGCTGGAATCTCGGTGTCCGGTCAGGGCTGTGACAGACACAACTCCCTGACTCTGCTAGCCGGGTGAAATACGGCCCGGGGCGGGGGGTTGTGGCTGGCCCCGCTATCACCCCGAGTGCTTGGCACGTCTGGTTATTGAAATCTCGGAGCGTGGACTTTGGTTGCTGGACGGAGATGCCAGGACAGAGCTTTCTAGCACGTCCCGTGCCTGCGAGCAGTCCGCGGGACGAATGCTCCCCCAGCACAGGCAGCTCGGGAGAGGCACGTGCGTCCATCTGTGCCTGGGCTAGCAGCGAGGTGCGCCGCGAGGTCCGGAAGAGCCCGGCTCCCCCACGGCTCGCAGCCAGGCCTGCCAGCCGTGGCTGCTGGCAGAAACCCTCTGGTGTCGGCAGGGAAGGGCCCACCCGCCTACGTGCCCTGACCAGCGACGGTTCCTTCTCCGCAGGCCGCCCTGCAGCACGGCGTGATAGCGGGTCGCAGGGGCTTTGGGAGCATTTTCGTCGTGGCCAGTGGCAATGGCGGGCAACACAGCGACAACTGCAACTATGATGGCTATGCCAACTCCATCTATACTGTCACGATAGGTGAGTGCGTGTGTCTTCCGTCTCGTTTCTTCCCAGCGCGGAAAAATGAGACCGTCTCAGAAGCGCAAAACCTGCCCAGCTGGAAGCTGGCTGGATAGCGGGAATCTGTAGGAAAGTGCCCGTCCTCTGGGAACGAACGTGGCAGCGCGCAGAGGTGCTGGGCTTCAGCCCTCAAGTCTGCAGTTTTCTTTTGACCTACAGAGCAAGAGGAGGCCAAAGAAATTCCTGCCTGCGTTCAGGCCTCCGTCGCTGGGGCTGTGACAGACACGTGCCACGCAAATGCAGTGTTCCTATCACGTGTGTTAGAAAAGAAACGTCTAGTCCATTTTCTCGAGGGCAGAAGCTATGTGAGGGGTGGAAGATCTCTGTAATGCTGAGCACAGTGAAAGGTTATTTATTGTGGCTGCCTTTCCTGTAGATCTTCCGGCCATGAAAAATACAGGCTTGGGTCCGATTTCCCTGCCAGCCCGTGAAAAAGCACAGCTAGCAGGACAGGTCCTCGGGGCCTCGTCACCTTGCAGTTTCAGCAGTTAAACCGAAACAGGCTTCATACGGTCGATGCCTTTCACTTTTTCCCAGGCGCGGTGGACGAGACGGGCTCCATGCCGTTCTATGCCGAGGAATGTGCCTCCATGTTAGCGGTGACCTTCAGCGGCGGGGACAAGATGATGAGGAGCATTGTGAGTACCGTGCAAGGCACGTGTCTTCCCCTGTGCTCTGCTGGTCGCACCTGGCCGCAGGGCTGGAACAGCCCAGCGCGGAGAAGGGACGAAGCTCTGTCCCTTCTGATTGCCATGCATCTGCCTTAGGCTGGTAGTTGGGTTCCTCCGTGAGGCAGGGAATGCTTTTTATCTAGGTCCTACGTAAAACAGTGCTCTGAGAGGGAGGTTCCTGTTTCTACGTCATCGCTGTCTGTCAGCCCGTAACTCGCAGTGCGGTGACCCTCTCTCTGCAAGGGTGTTTGCCGGTGCGCTGAGCTTCCCGGCCCCGAACGCAGATCCTGCGTGTGTCGTGTTTGTCGCCTCAAGCGCAGGCAGGATGACAGACCGAAAGGGACAGGGACTGTGCTCCCTTATCTCCCCGCTCTGCGCTGCTGGGAATTGCGGGCAGACATCTTCTGGGACGGGGGCCGCTTGGGTGACCCCTAAGAAATTCCTCTACACTGTGTCCCTGGGAATGTCGTCGGGGGAGCTCCCGCAGCTCGGCCCTGGGGACGGCTGGCAGAAGACAAGCTTTATCCCAGCTGTGTGTGTGCCCCCTTTGCGCACCGAGGCGGGAGCCTGGAGCGAGACTGCCACGCCACCGTGGGCTTTCCAGAAGAGAAAGGGGCAGGGGCGGCTGCGGCTCAGCTCTGCGGGGGCTGCAGCATGCCCTGCCCAGCCAGCCCCCCTCGCTTCTGCTCCGAAGGGATGGCGGGAGCACGGACGAGCACGGAGGGCTGGGAGAGCATCGGGCTCTTTAAACTACTTGGCCCCAGCTCCTTCTCTGTTCTGGCACGTCTGCCTCTCCCAGCTGAATTTTTCAGAATATTTTTATCAGCTTTTCCTTTTTTTGCCAGAAAATGACTTCTTGTCAACAGAATGTCCTTTTTGCCCGAGCCAAGCAGCCGGGCCTGTTTTCACCCGCCCCAGGCCTGACCCAGCGTGTTCCTCCCTTGGTGCTGGTGCAGTCAGGGGGCCGTCAGGCTAACCAGCCCGTACGGCTGTGACCTGTTCCTGTCCTGCGGTGCCAGCGGGGACTGCGGAGCCCAGGCCAACCCTGGGGCAGCTTGGGGTAAACGTCGCTGGCTCCCAGGCCTGACTGTTTGGGGTTGGGTTGTCCCTGGCTTGGCAGGCACCGGGAGGGTCTCCCGTCAGGACGGGCAGTTCCCAGCGGCACTTTCCTAGCAAAGCCCCTGAGGCAGCGAAGTCCCAGTGGCAGATCAGCATCAGCAGCGTGTGCTCGAGGGTCTCCAGGGGCCTGACGGACGAGGGACGGTGCCTAGGATGCTCCTGCGAGCAGGGACTTGCGGCTGTGGCTCTGTGCCTGCCAGAGAGGAGCTGAATCCAGGCTTGTCGAACAGGCTTCCCCGCGTGCTGGGTAAACCGGGGGAACAAGGAGAGCCTGGGCTCCTCAGCCACCTGGTTGGGACGCAGCAAGCTCCTCTTGCAGTCCAGAGCCAGGGTGGGAATCTGTGCCTAACTAGAGCATAGCACAATCTGCCTGGAGCAATGGCTCGGCTCATGCAGCAGGGAAAGTAAAACCCAGAATGGCGCTAATTTTTCCTTTCAGAAATAACTTCAATTGTCCCAAGCTGGTTTGGAAACTACTGACGCTAGGAAAAAAGGAAACAGCAGCCAAGCAAGGGCTCTGCTGCACTTCCATCAGGAGTTACAGAGTTTTGGGTTTATGTCCAGCTTCCCCCAAGCTGGCTGCTGGTGAGAGCGCTTTGAAGGTCTCAAACGCCCCTTCATTTCGAATACTGGCCTTAAGGGACACTAACGCGGGAGCTGGTATTCCGTCAGGGAGCCAGGACGAGATGCCACGCATAGCCTAGGCAAAGCGTGTGCCAGAGAGCCGTCCTGTTGCTTTGCAGTACCGCGACCGCTCCTTTAGCAAGCCCGTGCCATGTTAAAACTTACACCCCCCCTTTTTCTGGAGGGTAGTCTGCTCCTAAATGCCCTTTAGCTCTGCTTCAGTGATGTCAGAGTTAACTTCTCAGCAGCCATCTGCTGGGTTTTTTTCTTTTACCAGACTATAAACTTTGTGTGGTTTCCTTAATGGGAAGAATTTAATACGGCTTCTGGCACTAGCTGCATTTCCTACTGAAAGTTTATGCTGTTCAGGGTGTTCTTTGTAGGACGTGCAGCGTCCGAGCACAAGCTGAAGTTGTTAACAGCTGGCAGAATGTTACGGAGTCAAGCGTAGAAGGCCACAAAACCTACAGCTTTTGGCAGTGCAGGCCGTCTCCCCGTGGGGAGCACAGGGAGACAGGCACGTTCGGTTTGCAGTGAGGTGGCATAATTTGGGAACCTCCCGATGCCTCTTCTGAGGCTCCGTGTGCTCTGCACAGTCCCTCTGCAGAGGCCCGGTTGTGCTGGAGTGACGCTGTGGTCAGCAGTGAAGACGAGGAAGGTCCCAAATCGTAACTGCCTTGAGTTTCCCCTGAAGTTGCTTAGCTCAGGCCCAGTTCCTCCCTCTCTCTCCGAAGGAAACGATCTGCATTCATTGCTTCTCAACTGGGATGCGTTGTCCCTGAAGCGAGGGTCTCCCAGGACTCTTTATGGTGAGCTTGAGGTCCCTATGAGTAGCGGCTGTCTTAAGCAGCAGCAGCTCGTTTGAACTGGTATTTTGGTNCCCTGAACTGGTGCTGGTTTTCATGCATGGGGAGCAGAGCTAAGAGATGTCACCCTCAAAGGCCCCAGGGATGTTGGCTGAAATCGGAAGCTTCTCGGAAGAGCTGGTCCAGCCTCTGTAGCCGAGCTGGCTGCGAGCGGGGGCGAGGGGACCAGTGCCTGCGTGGGACCCTGCTGTGCCTTGGCTATTGCTCCCACAGGCCAGAGCAACCGTCTGTGGTCCAGAGCGGTGTAAAGCTGCTGTTCCGCATCCTTAGCTAACCACTGTGCAAACGGTGGCTGCAAAGGTGCTTTCCTGCCCTTGCCCTGGGGAGAAACTGCCCGGGTCGCTCTGCTCAGCCCTGCGCTGGACTGTTCGTGTCCCAGCTCCCAGCACAGGGACGTATCTCTCGACTGGGGAGCTGTGGTGGTGTCGTTCCCACCTTGTACTGGTTTTTGCTGGGTACCCACGTCCTGAGGAGGAACTGTCTGGGAATTGTTTCCAGGCTTTTCAGCAGCTAATCCCTGACCCTCGCCCCCTGCTGCTGCCCTGCTCTTGTTGTTCTGGTCTTGGCTGAGGGAGGATGACGGGGTCTCTGGCTGCCCCTCCCGTCTCCCAGCCTGATCTCGGCAACCACAGAGAGAAAGAGAGCTCACGTGCTGCAAATTCCTCCCTCCTGTCTGGGGGGAAGCTACCCGTGCAGAAGAGACGGCTGGGAGACGGACAGATTAGATGTGGTTCAGGCAGGCCGGCGGTTTAGGACCACCTCCCCATGTCTTTCGTCTGGAGGGGGCATCCTTGGGCATCCAGAGAACTTTCTCGTTTTGTCTGAAAGCCTTCTACGAGGGGGGTCAGAGTCTGGATGCTGGCCTTGGCATCCTGTATTCGGGCTGGGTGCTGCCCCGCTGCCCCAGCTCACCTTTCCCTGCCCGTGTTTCCCAGAGAGGCAGGAGATGTCCCTGGGCAAGGGACCACGGGTGCTCAGCTGCAGTCCCTCCTTTTCCTTCTGACACAGCAAATCTCCTAGGAAGGGGTGTGACGGTGCTGTGTGAGTGTCTGTGGTCCCCTTTAAAGGCTGCTGCGTGACCCCGGCACGGCGCAGAGAAGCCCAGCTCTTCGGCCCAGCGTTGCGTGCAGCAGTGCCCTCCCCTGCCTGGGCTGTCACGCTCTGATTGCCGCTCTTATGCCAAACCTCACACCCCTCTCCCTGCTCAAAGGCTTTCCCATCTGTTCACCTGGGGCAGACCGCGTTTAGACAGACACAGCTGGTGGGGCTGGCTGCCTGGCAGAATGGGGAAAGGCACTGCTGGCTGCACAAAGCACCCTTGTAAGTGCCGTAGCAGCAGTGCAGCAGGGGCTGGGTGAGCTCCTCTCTCCCCAGGACAGTCGGCTCAGCCCGGCCAAAGGCGTCCCACGGCGGAGAAGTTTTTCACTGTCCTCAGCAAATAATAATCGGGTGCCCCTGAGGGCCCTTGGCGCTGGAGGAGAGGGCTGGCCGGGGGGACCCAGACTGCTGGGGAGGAGAGCTGCCGACTCCGTCTTTTCTTCCCTCGCTCCCAGTTTTCCAGGCCTCCTCTTCATGTGTCCAGCCAGCCCATGGGGGATCTTTTCCTCCTCATCAGGCTTGTGGTAAAGCAACAGAAATTACGTGAGCGTTGCTGACAGAAACGCACAAGCAGTAAATCAGCGCTGCAGGGCTGTGAAGAAAACCCACCAGCTTACGCACCAGCCTGCACACTGCTGGGGTGCTCGTGGAGTGAGTGAGGACCCCAGCCTCCACGCAGGGTGCCGGGGCTGCCCTCGCTCGCAAGCTCTCCGCCATCTGCCTTGTTCTCTGGCAGGAGCGCGGATGCTGGCGCTGTTTCTGCCTGTTGTGCTCAGGCATTGCTCATTTCTTAGCCGTGTCCAGGATGACGGTGGGGAGCCCCACAGCTCCCATCTCTCGTGCCCTTTGGGTAGCGGGGGGGGGCACGCTATCCTGTGTCCCCGGGGGCTTTTGCCAGCAGTTGCGTCACGGGCTGAGCGTGGGCTGCCGGTGGAGCTGGTGTGACAAGGGCCCAGCTCGGGGCTGGGACTGCGGGCTCGATTGCTCGAGTACCTATCCCAGCCAGCCCAGCATGGCAAACAGTGGCCTGACAGGAGGCATCTCTCCTCTTTCTCGGAAGGTGACAACAGACTGGGATTTGCAGAAGGGCACGGGCTGCACGGAGGGCCACACCGGGACGTCAGCTGCCGCTCCTCTTGCAGCCGGGATGATCGCGCTGATGCTGCAGGTGCGGCCGTGTCTCACCTGGCGAGACGTCCAGCACATCATTGTCTTCACCACCACCAAGGTGAGTGGCCCTCCTCCCTCCTGCTGCCCTTCAGGGATGCCGCAGGATGGCCGAGGTCCTGCTGTGCACATCTTTGTCTATGTCCGCCCGCCCCTCGATAAATCTCTCGGTTGTCTGGCTCCCAGCAAAGGGATTGCGTTTTCCCCTCACCCCTTGTTCCTCCCAGGAATGCGGCTGAGGCATTTTCCTCTGTCATGATAATAAATGGGGTATTTGCTCCAGGAATGCCTCCGTCTGCCAGCGTACAGGTCTTCCAGAGGCTCACCGTGCCTCGCCCACGGACACTGGGAGCGTGTGTGCGCGTGGGGCGCGGCTGGCCCAGCCGAAGGGCCGGCACGCATCTCTGCAATGCTACCCCGCAGTCTGTGCAGTGGGAAAGTGAGGAGCTCTGCCCTGCTCTGGCCTTTCCTCGGGCTCTCCAGAGAGTCGAGCTCTTGGAAGCAGACATAACGGAGAGCTCGGCAGCAAACGCAGCCCTTCCTTTCGCTCAGCCTCAGCTCCAGCACAGCTTCACTGCGGAGAGCAGGAGTGGGAACTGACTGGAGCTGCCCGATTCGGCTTAGGGACAGGGCTTCTTCGGCACCCCTCTGGGGAGCAGGAGTCCATGTCCAGCTAATGCTGTACTTGCTTTGGCACAGGGCGGTGTTTTCCACAACTGCAAGCCAGCATTGCCAGAGTACTACAACCCGATAAGTGATGGGACCTAGATCTGTCCTAGCCCGGCTCTTGTTGATTTAAGGGACTTGGTTCCTTCTCCCCAAGGCTTCTGCCATCCCACAGGCTGTGGCTTGGGTGGCAGGGAGCAGGGAGCAGCTGGGATGTTTCAGAGCAGTGGCATTTGTGCCCTTTCATGCTGCTTGATTTCCTTTCTGAGGAGCTGGGAAGCCTGTTTGTCCTGGAACTTGTTTCAAACAAAGGTCAACCTGTTTCTTTCTAATAAGGCCATGTGGGTTTGCTTCCCTGCTGCTGCGGGATATTTCTGAGCCTCCTTCCCTTCAGGCCCGGTTCCCTTTGCTCCGGGTTTGCAGGGCTGCCGGCGTCCCCCAAAGTAACGAGAGTGCCCTGCGTTTCTTTTCAGTACGAGGATCGTCACGCCAAGTGGGACATCAACCAGGCTGGCTTCAGCCACAGCCATCAGCATGGCTTCGGCTTGCTGAACGCCTGGAGGCTGGTTAACGCTGCCAAGGTAGTTCCCCTCCCTGTCCGAAGCATGCCCCTGAGGCAGGTGGAGCAGACCCAGCCCGGTGGCGGTGACAGGTCCTGTACTGGCAACGCCGTGGGGTGACACCGTTGCCGTTCAGGGCCAGCGCTTTGGCTGTCATCCTGCCGGCCCTCGCTATAAGGCTGCTTTTGGTATGAAGTAATGAGGCTTTTGGCAACGCCTGAAACCTGCCCCCGAGCTGCTGCTCTCTCAGCACTATATATAGCCATGGGCGAGAGCCTTCGCTGGTGGGGGACAACAGCTCTGATTCATGGCTTGGGGAGTTTCGTCAGCAGCCCCAGCGCCTTCCTCCCTACGCAGTGGGCTCCAGGGAGGGCGTCATGCCCCGAGGAAACGAGGCGTTCTCAGCTGGCAGCTCTGGGTTCCGCGTCCCGGGGGCTGCTGAGGCTGCCGAGGGAGTGGTGTGGTCAGAGCAGGCAGGGGCATCCCCGTCTCTTCCTCCCTGTGCCTCCAGTCGCATGGAGACCAGGACACATCCCTTTGGCACTCGGTCCTCACTTGTGCATAGAGCACCGCACAGCTGTGCCGAGTCACTGCCGGTTGCCAGCCGGAAACCCCCTCTTTCACAGGGACTTTCAGGCTGCTCTCTCTTCCTGCAGGGCTTGGGGTTCTGCTACGTTTCCTGCCCCGCTGCGCCTGGGGTTGAAACGGAATGGCTTTGAGTAACGGCTCAAAGCCACTCGGGTGGTGGCGGAGACAAACCCAGAGCTGGGGAGTCCTGAATCTCGATCAGCCCCTCTAGCCTGCAGGCTTTCCTTCCACTCCTAGGCGTGCGGGCACTCCGCTCCAGCTCTGCGGTGCTCACCGCAGCCCGTGCGTGCTGCCTGGGTTTGCGTGCCCCAGAGCAGCGCTGGGAGAGGCCCCTTGGCCTGGTCCCAAGCTGGTCCCACGTCCACACGCGTTAGGTGTGCTACGGACAGGAGCAGCTTGCAAGAGCGGTGGGAGATCGCGAGATGGATGTGCAGGGAGGGTGCAACCTCGTGCTGAATCCTCTCGCCTTTCCCCTGACAGATCTGGGAGTCTGTCCCGTACCTCGCCTCATACGTGAGCCCTGCACTGAAGGAGGGCAGGAGCATCCCTTTGCTCCCGCAGGAGCTGGAGGTCGCCTGGAATGGTAAGAGCAGGTGTGCCACGTGAGAGCATGTGCTCGTACACACCGAGGCCAGGGATCCAGCCTGTTCCCGCTGGCATGGGGCGCAGCTGGGCACGCTGACAGTCTGGCAGGGCAAGCCCTGGGCTGTGCGAGGCCACAAAGGGGTTAAGCGTTGGGCTGCCTGGGCTTTTTCCTCTCTCTTTCTGCTGCCCTTCCCCAGGGGATCTGTGTCTGTTGATGTGGTCCCCTCCCCGATAACTCCATCCCGCAGATTGATGTCTTTGAGGAGCCAGACAGGCATTAGCGAGCATGGCCAGGCTGGGCAGCAGCCAGACCTGCTCCTCTGGCTTTGACCATTTTAGGTAATGCTCCAGCTCCTGACTTGGCCAGCCGCTGTCCACACAAACAAGGCGCTGCTCCGGCTGCTACCAGTGGGAAGGAGAGCTCGGCCCCAAGCCCTTCCTGGCCCCCCAGCAGGGCCTGGCTCCCTGGCTGGGCACAGCTGCTTGCGCTGAGGCTGGGCCACCGGCCCCCTCCCTGCCCCACCGAAGGTGCTGTCCCGGGGGGGCCTGGCCCTGTGCCCCCAGCTGCAGCTCCTGGCAGAGGTGCTGGGGGTTGGCAGCGCCCGGGGGCTGTTCCCCAGGATAGAGGTCCCCCTGGGAAAAGTTTGGAGCTCGGCAGGCCGGCACCCCCCCCTTGCAGGTGGTCCTGTCCCTCCCCTCCTTGCTGCAGGCTGAGGAGGTGCTGGGCAGGCGCTGGGCACGTGTTCTCCCCCTCTCCTGTCCCTGCCTGGCCGGGCTGGTCCGGCTCTGCAGCACGCTGCTCCCTTGCAG
The DNA here is from genome assembly GCA_013389945.1 of Fregata magnificens. NCBI lineage: Eukaryota > Metazoa > Chordata > Aves > Suliformes > Fregatidae > Fregata > Fregata magnificens. The sequence goes on along the minus strand of WAAD01003565.1, from coordinate 10,075 downwards.
GTACCAGCACCCCAGGGCCCCAGTGGGACAGAGGGGTGGCGCCCTGCTCCTTGGGCTGGCAGCAGGGTTAGCGCCGCTCTGCCTCTGAGGAGAGGCCTGGGGGTCAAGCAGCTCCTTCTGCCCTAAAAGGAGTTGTGAGCTGAAAGCTGGGCAGCAAGCAGCGTTTGGGAGAGGCGGAAAAGAGGCGCTTTGGAGAAGTACTGGGGAGGAATGTGTGGCCACCAGGTACGGTGGGCTGACTCAGAGTTAACCCTTTCCCCACGTGGCCCCAGGGAGCGTGCTGGCCGGCCGCTGCAGGCAGGCTGCCTGGTTCTGGGGTGTGCCCGCCTCCCTGCCGAGAAGGTGTTGGGGAGCACCCACCTGCCGCTCGGCCGGGGCTGCCGGGAGGAGGCCGAGCCACAGACTGAAATCCGCTCTGAAGCGTGCCAGGGTTTCCTGTGCTATAATTAGCAGCTCTGGGGCTGCGAGCGTCCCTGGAGCTGCGAACGGTTTGAGATGGACACCGGGCTTCTCATCCCAGTCCTCTTTCCAAAGCTGGCTCCTGTGTAACTGTGGGTTCAAAGCAGCCTCCGGGGCTGCCAGAAGCTGGCACAAATCCAGGGCAGGAAGGATTTGATGAAGGACAAGGTATTATTTCATTGCAGTGGCCAAAGCGCTCTGGGTGGGCTCCCAAACCCGCAAGCCGCGAGTCAGGGCCAGGGGAAGAGTTGGATGTCGGGAAACCCGTGGGGCGGTGGCACAAGTCATGTAGGCAGCAGCTGGGCCCCGCTTGTGAAATGAGGATTCGGCTGCAGGCGAGAGGCTGCTGGTAAATGAGAGGGCAGAGAGGCGTGCCTGGGCCCCCTCCTTGTGAGCAGAGGAAAGCGTGGGTTTGTATCATCTTCCTGCTCTGGGACGTGCTGGGAGATGCCCGGGAGTCAGCTCTCCCACTGCTAATGCCGCTGTTGCCTTTCACCCCTCCTTCCTCACCACCTCCTCCTCACCCCTGTCTCACCATCCTTTCCGTCCTGCCTGGTCCTGGCCGAACTCAGGGAGGGGACAAAGGGTACAGCTGCGGGCAGAGGACAGCCCGTACCAGGTGCCTCCTGCACCTCTGGTCTGGGAGGACCTGGCTTCTCCTGGCCCATGTCAAGCAGCCCGAGCGCAACGTGAGGTGCCCGGGAGGAAGTGTGCCAGGACACCTTTACCTGTGCTAGCCGGGGAGGTGCGTGGGTGGCTCAGCTCGGGCAGACAAGGAGGCTCCTCGCAGAGCGTGGACCAGGGCCAGGCCTCCGAGCACAGCGCAGTTTTGCTGCCGGGCGCTTGGCAGGGCCTCCCTGCGTGGGGTGTTGCTGCCCTGGCTCCTGCCTCTTGCTCCTGGGGCACAGACGCACGGGGGCAGCTGGGAGGAGGCAGAGACGAGTGTGTGTGTCCTGCTAAGGGGCACAGCAGCCCCTTGGGGCCAGCTGGAAGCGGGGACTCCATCCCCGCCACCAACCTCGGCAAACCCTGCCTTCCCTTTCCCAGTCACCGCCGCCGATCTGGAGCTCTCTGGCATGAGAACCCTGGAGCACGTGGCAGTCACTGTCACCATAACCCACCCCCGCCGTGGCAACCTGGAGATCAGGCTGTTCTGCCCCAGCGGCATGATGTCCCTGATAGGGACCACCAGGAGCATGGACTCGTAAGCACCCAAGGGGACGGGGGCGCGGAGGCTCATGCTGCAGGGCAGGACACCCAGCCCGGCTGGCCCTGAGCCGGAGAGCCAGGGCCTGTGTCCAGCCTCGTGGCTCGGGCTACGTTACCCTCTCAGGGGTTGTTTCTCCTCACTCTTTGGCAGGGACCCCAGTGGCTTTGCTGACTGGACCTTCTCCACGGTCCGGTGCTGGGGCGAGGAAGCGCAGGGCACATACAGACTGGTCATCAGGGACATCGGTGAGTCCTGCCTTCCAGGGGTCCTTCACGGGGTGGTGGCAGCAGCTCCGTGCCGTGTCCTGGGGAGCTGCCAGCTCAGCACCTGGGTTGGCCACGGCTCAGCTCCATGCAGTGCCACCCAGCCGGGTGGGAGAGTTCCCCACTGGTCCAACCTGTTTCTTCCCCAGGAGATGAGAGCCTGAGGCCTGGGACCTTGAAGCAGTGGCAACTGACCCTGTACGGCTCCTCCTGGTCCCCAGCAGAGATGAAGGAACGGCAGAGGTAGGACACCACGACCCGGTCTCGGTGGCGAGACGGGAGATGGAGGGCTAAGGGGACGTTATCGGAAGCCTCTGAGCAGGTGCTGCTTGGCTGGAGCCGTGTTGCTGCGAGTGCGTGGCAGGGTGAGGCTGCAGCCTGGCCGCTGGCCCCTGGCATGGGACGCTGGGGCTGCCCTCAATACACTGCACAGGGGAGCGGTGGGCTGTTGGCTGGGTCTGATCCAGGAGGGCAACCCTCGGTGGTGGAAGAGGCACTCCAGGCCCTTTGTGGGCGTTTGGGACCCTCCCTGGAGCAGCCCTGCCTGTGGCACCCTCACGGGGTGCCTTTGTCCCCCAGGCTGCTGGAGGAAGCCATGAGCGGGCAGTACCTGAGCAGCGACTTCTCCCTGCCTTGCCCTCCGGGGCTGGAGATCCCCGAGGAGCAGCACTACACAATCACGGCCAACACCCTCAAGGTGAGCCTGCCTGCGGGCCAGGGAGACTGCCAGCTGGCACCGAGCGGGGAGACCCCGTCCTCTGCGGGAGGGACGGGAGGAGTGGGAACCTGCATCGCTGGTCCTCCTGGTGCCGTGCCCTCTCCGCTGGGCAACAGCAGGGCTCTGGGGTGGTTGAGGGCTTTGTTTATTGAGGGGTTTCCTCCTCCGCAGACCCTCCTGCTGTTGGGATGCTTTGCCGTGTTCTGGACTTTCTACTACATGCTGGAGGTTTGCCTGACCAGGAACAACATGGGGCTTGACCTGACCTGCCACGGCTCCACCGCCTGCAGGTGGTACCAGCAGGGAGGGAAGCACAGAGCCCTGGAGAGCGGCCTGGAGATGGAGTCTGTGCCGCTCTACCGGGAGAAGGACATCGAGGACGCCGAGGTGGAGTGTGAGCACCCGGAGCCTGCCCAGGAGGACGAGGGGGAGGAGGGGTCCTGGAGCCCCACCCACCCCAAACTTCCCAGCAGCAGCAGAGCTGCGAGCTTCCATGAAGCAGCCCCCGCCGGGGCAGGGTACCTTGGCCGGGAGGCGGCAGCTGAGCTCCTCTCGGAGGACAGGGAGCACCAGACGTGCTAGCTGGGGCTGGGGGCTTGGGCTGCGTCCCCCCCACTTGGTACGTCCTTCCCGAGCACGGGCAGCAGAGACTTCCTGAGCCACCAGGGACCGTTGCCGCTGTGTCCTGCGGAAGGTGGTGTTGGAAGTGGCTCAGAAGCAAGGAGAAAGAGTGCTGGCAGCGGAAGGGGAGTTCTGGAAAACAAAGCAAGCCTTAAACCCATTCCTACCGGAGCCTGCCCTGCAGCAACGCTCAGGGCTTCCCTTTGTGCGTCGAGCAAGGCCCCACGCAGATGCCTCCTGGGTGCATGGCGGCCGTGGCAGAGCTACGCACGGAGCCCCCTGCGCGCCACGGCTCCTGCGGCCTGGCAGCACGGGGAGGAAGTGTTGCTTTGTCCCCAGTTTCTGCAGGAGTGAGCCTGGAAAATGTGGCAGGGCCCCTGGCAGCTGCCTCCGCAGGCAGGGACCCCACAGCACTGTCATTTGCCTGCCCCGCTGGGCTAGGAGCTGGCCAGTACCCACGAGTTACGCCCAGCTTAGAAGCAGGGAGTCATTTTGCCCATCTCCAACCAGCGCTTGCTCCCTGTCCCCTGTGCTCTGACCCCGCCACCTCCTCCTCGTCTCCCGCAGGCATGCGAGCCGCCGTGCAGCTGGGGAGGCAGAAGGCAGCAGGGCTTTCTCAACCGACCTGCTCAGGGGGGCAGGACAGGGCTCTCCCTGCTGCAGCGGGCGCAGAAGCGCCTCTGGCAGCGGGTGTCGTGGCAGCGCCAGCTCGCTGCGGCCGCTTCCCCCAGTTGCCTGCCCAACGCTTGCTGGGGCATCAGTTTGTGCGTGGTGCCCAGGAGGGCTGAGGCCGTGGGCACTAGCTTTGGGCCGGGAAGAGGAGGTTGAGTTGCTCTGGCAGCGGCTCACCTGTGAGCAGGGTTGGCTTGTTCATGCGTCTTTGGGTTCGCTGGTTTATTTTTTTAAAGCTGGGGTTTGTTTTTTAATCAGCAAAGCCCTTTTGTGTAGCTTTCCAAATAAAGTCTTAAAAACCCTCCTCTCCCCCATCCGTCACTGCTCTGCCTTCCCAGCACTTTCTGGCTGTGGAAACATGAGTCACCCAGCACCTCCCAGCCCCACGGCCCGCGGCAAGGCTGTGCCGGGGTGCTGGCCCTGCTCGGGGCGCGGGCCCTGCTCGGGGCTGCTCGCAGCCCTCCGTGCCCTGCTCCCTGGGAGCCGAGATAACCGGGGCTGCTCCGGGCAGGGCGGGGGCGAGGGCTGAGCCAGGGCGGTTGGAAGCAGCGAGGAGGAAGGTCGGTGCTGCGGCTTGGGCGGGAGAAGGCAGAGTCACCCTGCAGAGCCGTCTGAACTGGGCAGGGAAAGCCCGATCCCCAGCTCTGGTTTTCCCAGGTTCGGAGCTGGAAGAAGGAGCAGGTGTGGCCCAGGTGACCTGAGCAGCTTTTACAGAGGGTGGCTTCGGCTTTCCCGGCACTGCCGACCGGGGGCGACGGGGCGAGCGGGAGGAAACCTCGTCAGGCCACGCTAGATGAATAACCTTTTAATTTTGACAAAAACGAAGTACAAAACCAAGGCCAATTTTCTTTTCTCCCCGTTCGCAAAGATCTCTGCAGTGGCGGCGCGGGGCTCGTGCGGGGCTGTGGGCAGGCGGGGTGGCTCCGGGGGTCGGGGTGCGCACTTCCCACCCACCGTCCCGGGGAGGGCGGCAGGGCACCCACGGGTGCTGGCGAGCACGGCACGGCGGGGGCAGGACCGGCTG
>WAAD01003562.1:53384-69104 GCA_013389945.1 Fregata magnificens | reverse complement strand
AGAGGTAACTGAGCACGCAGGTTGCCCTGGAGGGGCGCACGAGGATCCACTACAGCCATACATACCCCTGAGGTGGTCGGTCTTCTGATTGTCATCTCGTGAGGCAGCTAAGGCACCTTTGTCGCTGCTCTGGTTGGGCCAGCTTATTCTCCCATTGGGTGTGATGCCACTAGCATCACCACTTTGAACCCTGCCCCCCGAGTCCTTCAGTTTAAAGCCTGCCTCACCAAGTTGGCCAGCCTGCTGCCAAAGATTCTCTTGCCCCTTCTAGACAGGTGGATTCCATCCCTCCTTAACAGGCTATGGTTGCTGAGGAACACCCCATCGTCGTAAAAGCCAAAACCCTCACGACGGCACCAGCCTCCCTCATAGCCAAGAGTTGATTTGTATTATTCGCTTACTTCTGGCTGCCCATTTTTTTCCAAGGGGTAAAATGGAGGAAAAGATGACTTGGGCACCAATATTTTTCACTCGCTCCCCCAGGGCTTTATAGTCTTCCTTGGTTCTGCCCAGGCTCTGGCTTGCAGCATCATTTGTGCCCACATGGAAGAGTAACAGCGGATAGTAATCTGTACTCTTGACAAGTTGTGGCACCCTCTCAGCAATGTCTCGGATCTTACCTCCTGGAAGAGAGCAAACCTCTTGTGACTCCCTGTCAGGTCAGCAGATGGGCACCTCAGTGCCTTTTAACAGAGAGTCACCCACTACGAGCACTTGCCTCTTCTTTTTATGGTATCTGCTCTGTGCTGCTGGTACAGTTGCACCTTGCAGACCTTGCTCGTCAGTGTCTACAGCTGCTAAAGGTTCATATCTGTTGTTGGTAGTGATGCTGGAGGGTGGAGACTGAAGCAGAGCCCTGCTTTTGTGGGTCACCAGGGTCCAAGGTGCCTCGTTCTCAGTGGTGGCCACTGCTACAGGAACATGGTTCTGAAAACACCTATCGATCTCCGCCTCGGCTCCACTAATACTGCACAGCCTTTTAACTGTTTCCTGCAGCTCAGTCACCTGACACAAGAGATCATCAACCCGTGCATACCTCGTGCAGGTACTTACCTTTTCACCAGAAGAAGGGTCTGGGCACTCGCCGCACCCTACCGCCTGTACTGAAGCCTCCTTCCTTACCAGTTTGATCTGAGTGGATGCATCAGACATCTCTGGGGCTTTCTCCATGGGAACACTGGTTTTAGCTCTGAGGCAAGTGCCCACCATCCTGGCAGCAACCTAGAGCACTTCCCTGGGCTGTGGACCTACAAGCAGGGTGCAGCACACTCCCTGCCCGTCCTGCCGGCACGAACTGCTGCACAAACTGCTGCGCCACGCCCTGTTTGCCCTGCCATGCCCTGTTTGCCCATCCTGGTCGCTTGTGCTCCCTAGGGCTGTTTAAATCTCCTGCAGTTGCTCCTGGCAACGCCTAGGCCGCGGCAGCTCCCCTCGCGAGAGCTGCCGGGACCTGGCGGTCTGCTCTGCTCTTCCTCGGGTTTCCTTGGCTCCAGGAACCCCCTTGTCCGCCCCAATCTAGCGCCCAGCCGTGGAGCTGACCGTTGCCGCTGCTGCATTCCTTGCCGACTGTGCTCCTCGCTCCTCGCCAACACCCTCTTCTTGAGAGGAAGATCAGCCACAGCTAAGGCATCCTTTTTTCTCTTTGGTTTAAAGGTAGTACGGGGCCTTGCTGACCCAAGGTTTCTCTAGGCAAGCACTTCTAGAAGTCCTCCTTTCCAAGAAATACAGATGTATAGGGCTAGATCTGACGAGAGTTTACAACTCAGCTTTCCATATCTATTTTTGTTTCTGCACCCTAGTTCATGTTGGAATTAGAACAGTTGTGCATGTCACCTTCAGCTTGTAACATCTTCAATTCTCTTCTCCAGATTTTCAGCCATACATCTGCTCACTCTGGAGGACCACACATTCCCAGACGAACTTGTACTCCTGGGACCACCCCTGCATGCAAGTTCTCATTTTCTTGTTTATCTTGGTAATCTATACTGCAGCTGCGGTGGGGAATATGGGACTGGTCACAGTGATTGTCAGCGATCCACAGCTCCACACCAGTGTACTTCTTTGTTAATATTGCCTTCATAGACGTCTGTTACACCAGCAGTGTTTCCCCCACAGTCCGGGTCAGAGTACAAAGGCATTTCCTATAATGGCTGCACAACTTGGTTTTTCTTTGGAGCACCCTACTGAATGCTTTCTTCTTGTGACAATGTCTTACAAACACTTCACTGCCATCTGCAATCCTCTGGTCTACCAGATTATCATGTCTCAGAGGGTGTTACTCACTGGTTCTAGTTTCCTACCTTTGTGGCAGTTTAAACACTGCAGTACACACCAGTTTAATCTTTCAGGTGAACTTCTGTGGGTCCAATGAGATTGGTCACTACTTTTCTGAGCTTCTACCACTTCTAAAGCTCTCCTGCACTGACACTTATGTCAATAAGATTGTGCTGTTCTTCTCCTCTTCATTATCACTTTATGATGTGTGATCCTGGTGTTCTACTGAAACGTCATCTCCACCATCCTGAGAATCACTTCTCAGGCAGGCAGGAGAAAAGCCTTCTTTACCTGTGCTTCCCACTTTATGACAGTAGCACTGTATTTTGGTACAACATTCAAAATTTATGCCATTCCTTCTGACTCCTCTTCACCAGACCAGATCAAATCGGTGTCCATGTTGTACTGTCTTTTCATGCTTGTGTTAAACCCCATCGTCTCTAGCCTGAGGAACAAAGATGTGATGGATTTGCTGAAGAAAACACTAGAATGGAAATTATTCTAAGGAATTACACCTATTAAGTCACATGCTTTCAAAGAAAGCTTTTTCAGAAGCAGCCAGAAGCAAAGAGGAACAGAGCAAAGTCTCATAATGAATTTTTCTAATCAGAACTCATCTCATTTTGAAAATTTTCTTTGTAATTTCAAGCATATTTTCCTCAAAATTAGTGTGCAAAATAGTGTGCATGTTTTCTTGAAGTCACTCCTGAAAGTAAAGTAGGTTTAGCCACTACTAGAAGTGCTTCAGTACAACTAAACTGTTGCTGGTACTCTGTCATGAAGCGATGATTTTGGGAAGCTTGCAGTCTAAGGAGACATTAGGCAACAATTTCTTTCAGTTCATTTGGTGTGGAAATATAGGAGAAGGGGGCGATTCCTGCTATGTCCCTCCATACCTCTTTTATGGCACCTAACATGGTGCCTGTGGGTGCAGGAGGAGATAAGGAAAAAGGGAGGTGAGCAGAAGAGAAAACATCCGAACTTCAGTGACCTTGATGGAAAGACAAATCAACAACAGTTACAGGCAACAGGTGGGTTTTTTTGAGGGTGGCTACATCTACCATTTCTCTCTTCTTCATGACAGACAGCAGAAAAATATTGCACTATTTTGTTTTTCCAAAGACATTATAATAATATTTTTGGGGGGTTTATTGATAATTGCAGAACCAGTGCAAGGACTTTTTTGCACTTGTATATCTACTACTCTTTAATTACTCCCTGGTTGTACAATATCAGTATCTGAGACTGTGCTTCTACTGAAGATCTCTGATTCATCCTGATTTCTGTTTGGAACATTTCGTATGTTTAAATGGGGAGTCAAACTATCATCTAGTTTTCTAAGTTAAAAAAATAATCTCACTTCAGTTAAGTCCCTGTTGCTCACATGCTAGACTTACACTGTTCCTTAGGCTTCAGAGAGGTTTTGGCCCACAGAAAAGGAAAATGAGGCCTAGGATAGACCAGTACAGCTTCAAGCTGCACCGCCTGGCTGCAGCGAGTTTAATCTATTTGGCTCTGGAAAACTGAGCTTGCAGAAGAGAGAAGATTAGCAAAGATGACGAATACAGAACTGAAAGAGAAAGGAATTTCCAAAAACTGTTTCTGTTACCAGAAAGGTGAATCATATCCTGGAAGTGTCTGTCAGTTACCACTGTACATAAAGTGAGATTATGTTCATAAACTAAGCATAATTATAAACCTAGGTGGGAGAATGTAATTGTTGAATGCCACCAGTACTTTTAAAAAAAATCTTTTATTTCTTTGATTTTTCTTTTGAAGGTGACACAATAGGAAGTAGCACTAAATGCTGTACTGATTTTAAGGGTGTATGACTGTTTGGTACAAATGATCTCACCCTTTACTTTAGAATTTTCAACCAAATCAAGTTTCACCAGTATTCCTAAGCAAATAAAATCTGAGCATTAAACATTCTGGGGGGATTAAACTAAGCCAAAAATAGATTGCTGAAATTTATGGGGTAATGTTCTCCCGGATTTGCAACGAATCATATTGATATTCTCCATATGAACCACTGAAAAAATGGATTTTTATTTTTATATTTACTTAATGACTTATTAATTTTCCCCCCGAAATATATTTCTAGAAAGAAGCAAATCCAAGAAAATTGCACAGGCTAGCAGCTATGACACAGGGACTAAAGGAGACCTCTAACCTTGAACAGCAGCAGAAGCCAGGCAGACTACCATACAGCCATAAAACGGTATTGCACATTTGTTTTTGCCACCTCTATTGCCCCTTTTAAGTAGCTGAAGGTAGGCAAATGAAATTTAATTCTGAAACACATAAAGTTCAAATTGCTATTATCTGTTTACATCTAGATACTATGAGATTACTTCATCTGAAGCAGTCATGTATAGTACTTCAACAACAAGTTTAACACTTATTAAAATCACTACTCTTCTAATAAATTAGGTATTTAGATGACTGTTCTCTGGAATTGCCTGTTTCTCTCCAATAGCCATACAGGGAAGCCAGACAGTTGCCTCAGATATGAATGCTAACAAGGCAAAATATACAGTAAGTGGTATCTACTAGATATACTTAGAACAAAGAAAAAACGCACTATTTCTCCTTATTTGAACTCAGTTAATTTGTTTTTTCTTAGCTTAAAGTGATCATTAATATAAATCACAGAATCACAGAACGGTTGGGGTTGGAAGGGACCTCTGAAGATCATCTTGTCCAAGCCCCCTGCTTGAGCAGGTTCACCTAGAGCAGGTTCACCTAGAGCAGGTTCACCTAGAGCAGGGTACACAGGACCGCATCCAGGCGGGTTTCGAATATTTCCAGAGAAGGAGATTCAACAACCTCTCTGGGCAGCCTGTTCCAGTGAATATAAATATAATCCAGTGAATAAATATAAATATAAATATAAATATATTCCAGTGAATATAAATATAAGCTTAAGAATATAAATATGAGCCCATAAATAAGAACAGAATAGAAGCAAATCCTCAGTGATGGCTGGATAAAATAAAGAAGGATAATCTGTTTTCTTTTACTCACAGGAAGGGTTGAGTTAAATAAAAAATTGGCTTCATTAGTACATCTGAGTTCAAAGGGAGTTAGAATAATTTTAATTGCAGTATTGAAATTTTCAAAACTAAAATTTCTTTAGAAATAAAAACAGATGAGAAACTATACTGAATTTCCACTTGATTATTTGTTTACTATGATCTTTTCCACTTTCACCAATTGCCACTTCAAAAAGGAAAGGGAAAAAGTGGAAGGGGGAAAGTTAAATGGGTTCCTTGGGTTTCTTTTGTTTATTTCTTGTCTTTTATTAATTCTACAGATAAATATAACTTGTGGCAATAATATGGAAAAAGGAAATGTTTTATGTTTACATATCATGACATATATATGCACAGGTATGCACATTATATGTACATATATGTCTATTATGTATATGCATGAAATTATATGCATACACTTACATGAATAAATACTTGGCAGTTTTTACCTCATTTGAGGTAGAAAGCAAAAGTAACTCCAACATGAACTCAGCTTTATTCTCTTAACTTTTGTTCTTCATCAGGCACCTGCCATGGAAAATTGCTGCATGGTGACTGGGTCCACACTGATGGGATTCAAAATCAGCTAGAACTGCAGATCTTTCTTTCATGGTCTTCTTACTGCTGCATGTCACCACACTCTTGGGAAAGAATGCCATGACTGTTATAATTCATATACACACTCACCTATTACCAAACAACCATGTATTACTTCCTCAAGAACCTCTCCATCTGGGACTGTATTGGGTTTGTGTGGCAAGGTTTTGGTAGTGGAGGGGCTACAGGGGCGGCTTCTGTGAGAAGCTGCTAGAAGCCTCCCCCATGTCTGACAGAGCCAACACCAGCCGGCTCCAAGACGGAACAGCCGCTGGCCAAGGCCAAGCCAATCAACGACGGTGGTAGCACCTCTGTGATAACATATTTAAGAAGGGGGAACAAAAAATGTGTAACTGCAGCCAGAGACAGGAGTGAGAATATGTGAGAGGAACAACTCTGCAGACACCAAGGTCAGGGAAGAAGGAGGGGGAGGAGGTGCTCCAGGTGCCGGAGCAGAGATTCCCCTGCAGCCCGTGGTGAAGACCATGGTGAGGCAGGCTGTCCCCCTGCAGCCCATGGAGGTCCATGGTGCAGCAGATATCCACCTGCAGCCCACAGAGGACCCCATGCCAGAGCAGATGGATGCCCAAAGGAGGCTGTGACCCTGTGTTCCCCGCGCTGGAGCAGGCTCCTGGCAGGACCTTGCGGACCCATGGAGAGAGGAGTCCATAATGCAGCAGGTTTGCTGGCAGGACTTCTGACCCCGTGGGGGACCCACGCTGGAGCAGTCTGTTCCTGAAGGACTGCACCCTGTGGAAGGGACCCACGCTGGAGCAGTTCATGAAGAACTGCAGCCTATGGGAAGGGCCCACATTGGAGAAGTTCGTGGAGGACTGTCTCCCGTGGGAGGGCCCCCACATTGGAGCAGGGGAAGAGTGTGATGAGTCCTGCCCCTGAGGAGGAAGGAGCGGCAGAAACAACATGTGATGAACTGACCGCAACCCCCATTCCCCATCCCCCTGCGCCGCTTGGAGGGAGGAGGTAGAGACCCAGGAGGAAGGGAGAGGTGGAGGGAAGGTGTTTTAAGACTTGATTTTATTTCTCATTACCCTGCTTTGATTGGATTGTTAATAAATTAAGCTAATTTCCCCAAGTCAAGTCTGTTTTGCCCGTCACGGTAACTGCTGACTGATCTCTCCCTGTCCTTATCTCGACCCATGAGCCTTTTGTTATATTTTCTCTCCCCTGCCCAGCTGAGGAGGGGGAGTGATAGAACAGCTTTGGTGGGCACCTGGCATCCAGCCAGGGTCAAACCACCACAGGGACCTCTGCCACCCCTCTGCCATTGCCACTCCTTAGACTGCTTCTTTGCTGAGAGGCAGGCCATTTCCTGTGGTGGTTGGTTAGCCCAGCTGATGTTGTTTCCTCTCTTTGTCACCAAAGCGTACTTCCTCATAGTGGTCACAGCTTATGACTGCTTCATGGCCATTGGTAACCCACTGTTATACCTCACCAAGATGTTAAAAAATGATGTCATCAGCTTGTGTTGGCATCCTACACTTGTGGCTATGCCAACAGCATTCTACAGACTGCAGTTCTGTATGGGCAGCTAAATGAACCACTTCTTTTGTCAGGTCCCAGCTGTTATGATTTCTACCCTTTAAAGGCAATTTAATTGTGTCCATCAGCATGGCAGTGATATTCACCTCATTCATACACATATGTTATCTCTACTACAGTCTGAGAAAAGTCTGAGTAAAATGGGCAGCAAGTCAGGAAAGACCCATCAGTTGGGGCTCATCTAGCTCGATGTGAGTATTTATAATACAGACATCTCTGTCTGGACTTGTTTAAAATTACCTTTGTATACATAGACTTACTGCAGGGTAAACTTTCAGGTTCTATAGCAAGCAAGTGCAACTGTGGCAACCAGATGAGGTGAACAAAAAATAGAGCTGCTTCCTTTGCTGCAATACATTTTGGGTGTAATGTGAACATCTTCAAAGGACAATCTGAGAAACTACAGACCATTCAACATCCTCACTTCTATTCCTGGGAAAATCATGGAGTAATTCTTCTTGGAACACACTTTTGGTCATATGAAGAAGGTGACCCACTTAGTAGATGAGGGAAAGGCTGTGGATGTTGCCTACCTAGACTGTAGTAAAACCTTTGACACCATTTCCCACAGCATTCTCCTGGAGAAACTGGCTTCTCATGGCTTGGACAGGTGTACTCTTCATTGGGTAAAAAACTGGCTGGATGGCTGGGCCCAAAGAGTTATGGTGAATGGAGTGAAATCTAGTTGGTGGCCAGTCACAGGCGGTGTTCCCCAGGGCTCAGTGTTGGGGCTGGTTCTGTTTAATATCTTTATCAGTGACCTGGATGAGGGGATTGGGTGCACCCTCATCAAGTTTGCAGACAACACCAAGTTGTACAGGAGTGTTGATTTGCTTCAGGGTAGGAAGGCTCTACAGAGGGATCTGGACAGGCTGGATCGAGGGGCCGAGGCCAACTGTATGGGGTTCAACAAGGCCACAGAACACAGGTCTTATGAGGAGCAGCTGAGGGAAGTGGGGTTGTTTGGTCTGGAGAAAAGGAGGCTGAGGGGCACCCTTATCGCTCTCTACAACCACCTGAAAGGAGGTTGTAGCGAGGTGGGGGTCGGTCTCTTCTCCCAAGTAACGAGTGATAGGACAAGAGAAAATGGCCTCAAGTTGCACCAGGGGAGGTTTAGACTGGATATTAGCAAATATTACTTCACTGATAAGGGTTGTCAGGGATTGGAACAGGCTGCCCAGGGAAGTGGTTGAGTCACCAACCCTGGAGGTATTTAAAAGACGTTTGGACGCGGTGCTTAGGGACATGGTTTAGTGTTGAACTGGCAGTGTTATGTTTACAGTTAGACTCGATGAGCTTAAAGGTCTTGTCCAATCTACATGATTCTGTGTAATTCTGTCTGTGTAAGAAGAAGGTGGTGACTGGGAGCAGTCAGCATAGATTTAGCAAAAATAAATCATTCCTGGCCAACCTATAGCTGTTATGAAATCACTGGATTTGTGGATGAAGGAAGAGCAGCAGATGCCATTTACATGAACTTTAGCAAGACTTTCAACACTGTCTTCCATCATATTGTAGTCAAGTTATGACTTTACAGTCTGGATGGATGGACAATTAGATGGATAAAAAGGCTGGTTGGATTACCAGGTCAATGGGTTATATTCTACCTAGAGTGGTCAATGAGTCTACTCTACCCTGAAATACTGCAGGAGGAGGTGAAGGAGTGCTTACTCACCAGGTTTACAAATGACACCAAATTGGGGGAGGGGGAGGGGAACGACACTCAAGGGCATAGACTGGCTGGAAGAATTGGCCAATAGGAACTGAATGAAATTCAACAAGGATGCAAACAAATGCAAGGAGTAACACCTGGCAATGACACAAGCAGGGGAGTGACTGGCTAGGTAGAAGCTCTGCAGAAGAGGATCTGGGAGTCTTGGTAGACAGCAAGCTGAACATCAGTCATCACAGTGCCCTGGCAGCAAAGCAGCTCAACTGTATTCTGGGCTGTATAAACAGCACCATAGCCAGTAAATCAAGGGAAGTGTTTATCCCCCTCAACTTAGCATTCATTAGACTGCACCTGCTTTGAGCAGGAGGTTGTACTTCAGATCTCCTGAGGTCCCATCCAGCATAAATTATTCTATGAGTCTATAGAAGGTAAGGATAGGATTCATGTTCCTGTATGTCATTAGGTATTGACATTTTAGGTGCCCCAGAGCATCACACCTGGCTTCCTGCTCCCACTAAGGAAGAGTATAATTTAACATATGTCCTGTACAGAAGTGTCAAATACCCTAAGACATAGAAAATATTACTGTATGCCTGTGTTTAGACAGCTTGCTTGCTCCTTTAGGCTAATCATGTTCGTTTTCTTTATAGTCAAGGGAGAGTCACTAAATACAGTCCATGGATTCTAAGAAGTAGTCAATCTCATTATAATGCACCCATTCAAAACAGAACAGATAAAGGAAATCCTAGATTACTAGGTCATGTAAATATATAAATAGAGGAGCCAAATCCTGCCTATCGTAAGTATAAACTAGTGTTTTCCCCTTGGCACGGATTCTGTGTGGATCTGATATCAGTTCTCAAAGTAAAGGTTCTTGTACTGCAACTTTGGTCTAGTTGAAAAAAATGAGAGCAGTGTCACTGACCACAGGAGGAATGGTTTTTTTACCTCTCATGTTGGAGAATGAGGAGCAACTTAACATATGGAACTCAAATTGGTCCCTAAAGAGAGAGGTTCATTTTTACCATGCAACAGAAGAGGAAACAGTGCTCCCCTAGCCTTGTCTAATTCTTGATCTCTAAATTCCACAGAAAACTAATTCAAAGATTTTTTTATATAAAACTTCATTTTTTTTCCTGCAAATGTCTATTTTCATGCTTTAAAATACATTTTTCCCCATGACATTTCTTTTTCTTTTCATTAGCTATTTAGAACAAGCATCAAGAAAAAAAATAGGTTGGTATGTTCACCTTCATCCTTTTCTCTCAAGTAAGTAGTGTTTTGTGTTTTGACATTTATGCTAATGCACATTTATTATAGAAATAGTTTTTCTCACTGTCTGTCTTCCTTCCTTCCTTCCTTCCTGCCTTCTCACTTTTTAATTTTTCACTTTTTTTATCATTTCCTTTCTTTCCTTTCTTCCTTCTTCCTCAGAGTTAGGTACTATGAGATTAATTTCCCCTAAGTGTACGTATCTACATCAATACCAACAGCACAGCCCCTTTCCATAGTTTATCTCTATTGTAAATGTCTCTGTTGTCAACCACTCTTTGAATACAATTCACCTGAATTAATTTAAAGTGTCCTTCAGACGCTTCATGGTATAGAAGGGAATCTTCTGTAGAATTCATTGATTAAAATCTGTATTTAATAGCTGGATTGGTGAGACTCCTCTTATGAGTAAATTTTATCCATCTTGAAATTGACCTCACATGAGATTTTCCCTGCCTGTCACTTACAATAGAGCAGGCTGTTATCAAATCTCTCTGACAGTTTCTCCTGTGTAGAGGTTCATGGTTCATTGGCACCATAAAGTTTTTGAATACAGTGGGCAAAGTTTTGCCTAATTAAGGGATGGAATCAAACCTTCCGATCCCAAATTGAACTAATCTGATGAGAATTGCTTGACATTTTTTGATAATCACATTTTTTTTGAAGTGTCTTTAATTGAGAAGTAAAAAAATGACATTGTTAAAGAAATATTGCACACAAATATTTAATTCTAGAACATACACACCTACACATACACATATCTATATTCATGTATAAGGTATGAAATACTTTTGTTTTTATTCCCCTTCACAGCTACACATATAGATAGATAGAGATATGGAGGAACAGTAGCATATTAAAGTGGACAGTTAAGAAGTCGTGGGAAAAAACAGTCTTCCCACCATGGAAATAATGTAGGTATGTTCAATCTACACTCTTAGTACAGCATATCCTTTTCTGTCTGCCCAAATCTGATATTAGAAACACATGTCTAATACATATATAGAAAGAAATATTATCAGCTAGATGGTGTTGATATGTTGGTATAAGCATAGATGAATGGATAGCTAAGTGTGTCTGTGTGTGTGTGTGTGCTCTCATAGCACATTTGTGAAAGGGATTAAGCTCGCAGTTTACTACAAATATAGCATAATAGATGCATGTAAGTTTTAACAAGCTATCTGCATGTGAAATAGTGAGTTTTTGCATTTATGTTGGTTGTGTCTAATGGAATTTCTGTCACCTTGCTTAGACCATCCAGAAGATAGGTCAGATTCATTGTAGCTAATCTCAGTGGCTCAATACAGTTACTAAAAATAAATGTCTTTTGCAGGTTATCCAAGACATCTGCACAGTGCCTGTAAATTTCTTATACCCTTAAGTTTCTACACCCTTCAGAAGCAAGAGCTGAAAGCTGGGTGGCATAACCTTCATCATCCCTCATGGCAACAAAAACATATTTTTAGGCAATCCATGCTATCTCACTTCTTAATCATACCTAGCAACAGAAGAGGAATTCAGGTACTTAAACACAGGCATCTCTAGTGCTATTTTAGACCTTTTGTGGTACTCTGCATGGCCTTCAGCCCTGCTCTGGAAGGACACAGATCTTCTGTGGGTCCCGTGTTATATCTTATATCTGCTAACTCCAAGTGAGTGGCTAAGATATTGCTGGCAGCTAAAATTGCACTATCTCACTCTATATGGGTGCCTGAATATCACCATGAGTGCCTAAAGTGGAGTAACTTATATGCAATGTTAGCTGTCTAAGCTCTGATTATAGTCATATAATTATACATAATAAGGTGTAAGCCATAAAGATGTGTCCAGAAATATTTAACCCATTCCTAACTAGAATCCTATATAAGGCCAGATGAATCATTGTTTAGAGCCACAGATTGTATTAATTAGGGATTTGATTTGCTGGTCCATGCATAGGCTCTCAGTGATGTTTTGAGAGGCCCTTTGTTCTCCACCTGGCAGGTATCACTCCAGAAGGTTCTGAACATCCTGTAGTTTCTGTGTCCTAATTTTTTGCTCTGTATGAATGACCCAAATAACTACAGCATGCAAAAGACACTACACATGTCCACAAACTCATATATGGACACTGAAGGTGGGATTCAAGAGCCTAAACACAGCCATAGGAAAGCATTTCAGATGTGCTAGAGTGTTTCACAAATTCCTGCCAGATATGACATAGAACCTATAGAAATCTCATCATCTTCTAGACTGAGATCTGGAAGGCCAGGGTATCTACAGCATCTCAAAACATGCTTATGTTTAGGTACGTGAATTACTAATATACAATTTAGACACCCACCATGTGATTAATTCCACACTGTTTATTTAGAACAGGTTAACTTCATATTTGAATGTCCTCTTTTAGTCAAAGGAGAAAGACCAACACTTCAAGAAGGCATATTCATTCAATCTATTGTGCTTTATGAGATGTTGTCACTTCTTAACAGTGTTTGTGTCTCTCCTTTAACATTTGTATTCACTACATAACCAGATTATTCACAAGGAGATCCACCTACCATATTTAAGCAGAGACAGGTGCCTGTCTCAATCTTAAAGACTAACAATAGGAGAGATGGAAGTACATCTAGAAATTATATCACAGGCATAAATGCCTGTAAACAGGAAACACATTAATCATCCTGTGAAGAGGCTAACTTACACAAGGATGACTAACGTTAAGATTTAGTGAGATGGCTGAATTAATTGTGTCCCTAATAGTTCAGAGGCACTAAAGATCAGTGTCTAGAATAGTGTTATAACAGTAGCTGGTTGAGTTCTGGATGAGGAGAAATGTGGAGGTTGGGTGAAAAACTCATGTAAACTCTATGGAAAAAAAAATGTCCTAAGCATTGCACCCTTTCACGTACCTAGCATGTTTCAGATCATGCTGTGTTAGTAACACGAGATCCTTGAGGTCCAGATCAGAAATGTAACTCACAGTTGTGTGAGCATGATCCTAATTTTATTTACAAAAATGGTCCTAGAAAAATCCTGCAGTCTACTTTGGAAAATCCCCCTTGTGCCTCAATAGTATTTCGTGAAGTTGCTAGGTTTTTCATTGGTTGTTTTTTTTCATTATGAATCACTCATTGCAACTAATACTTTTTTTTTTTCCTCAATCCAGACAGCTCTAATTACTAACACAGATTTTAAAGTCACGGTCTGTGCATAGAAGCTAACTTGAGTGGATGTTCAAACTGCTGTTACATCTGCTTCTCCTGCAAAGTCTATAGCAGCTTCTGTATGATTCTCAGCATGCCCTCAGATAACCTGACCCATGTGGTTGAATTCATTCTGGTTGGTTTTCCAGGTAAACAGGAAATCAAGCTTCTGCTCTTTTTTATGTTCTTCCTGGCTTATATTCTGACAGTGACAGAAAACACAATGATTGTTGTCCTTGTCTGGACAAATCTCCAGCTTCACAAGCCAATGTATGTTTTCCTGGGCAATCTTTCTTTTCTGGAGATCTGGTACGTCTCTGTCACAGTGCCCAAAGTTCTTGTGAGCTTGGTGACAAAGAGACAAGGCATCTCCTTCACAGGCTGCATGGCTCAGCTATTCTTCTTCCTGGCATTGGCCTGCAGTGAGTGCACTCTCTTGGCTGTCATGGCCTACGATCGCTACGTGGCCATCTGCAACCCACTGCATTACCCAATCATCATGGATCACACTCTTTGTGCCCGTCTGGCCATTGGCTCCTGGATGAGTGGCTTCCTGATTTCCACAGGGAAGGTTTACTTCATTTCACGTCAGACCTACTGTGGGTCCAACATCATCAACCACTTCTTTTGTGATGTCTCCCCCTTACTGAAGCTAGCCTGCACCAACATGTCAGTAGCTGAGCTTATGGATTTCTTACTGGCCCTGCTCATCCTTCTTGTACCACTCATTGTGATTATGGCCTCCTATGTGTGCATCATCTCTGCTGTCTTGGGCATGCCCTCAGCACAGGGGCGTCACAAGGCCTTCTCTACCTGTGCTTCTCACCTCTTAGTGCTCACGGTGTTCTATACAGCCTCCTTGTTTATCTATGCCAGGCCTCAGCCTATTGATTCCTTCAGCTCCTACAAACTGGTTTCTGTGATATACACTGTCCTGACACCCCTCATCAACCCAGTCATCTATTGCCTAAGGAACCAGGAATTCAAAATTGCTTTTAGGAAAACAATATACTGGAGAGACATCTTGTCTTAGAAATTTCGTCTAGGGTTTTCCTTATTTATTTAAATCCCTTTCTACTCTGTAAAAGTGATTTCTACAGGTCATAATAAATTACCTAGTGGTCACCTCTAAGATTTGGGAGATTTGGGGGATCCTGAAGAAAGAGAGGAGAGTTCAGAGGGATGTGCATCATGTCCCATGAGGAAAGCAAGTGGTCAGGGGGACAGACACTAACAACAGGGCAAAATGAAATCGAGGACAGCTGTGGGACTCAGAACCTGCTCCCAGTTTCTCTGCTCCCTAGTACCATACGAGCCTTAATTAGTTTCAGAAGCCTATCCAGATCTAAGGTCCCTAAGTTGGCAATAACTTTTTCTATCTGTTCCCACTAAAGATACTCTATTTAGTAGTACTAATTCTGAGAAGTCCTTAGGATAACCTACACCTATATCATAGAATGTAGAATAGAATCACAGAATAATATAGATTAGAAGGTACTCTAAGAGGTCTATGGACCAACCTCCTGCTCAAGCAAGCCCAATTAGATCAGGAACTTGTTCAGGTGAGTTTGCATACCTCCAAAGATGTAAATCCCACCACTTAGCTAGGTCCCTTATTCCAGTGGCTGATCACTCTCAGAATCACAGAAAGGCTGAGGTTGGAAGCAATGTCTGGAGATCATCTAGTCCAACGTTCCTGCTTGAATAAAGATCAACTACAGCAGGTTGCTCTCGGTCATGTCCAGTCAGGTTTTGAATATCTCCACAGATGGAGATTCCACAACATCCCTCAGAAACCCATTCCAGTATTCAACAGTCCTCAGAGTAAAAAAAAAAATTTGTTATGGTTAAAAGGAATGTCCTGTATCTCAATTTGTTCCCATTGCCTCTTGTCCTGTTGCTGGGGACCACTGAGAAACATCTGGCTCCATCTTCTTTACTACTCTCATCAGGTATTATACAGAGTGATAAGAGTCCTCCCTCAGCCTTTCTTCTCCAGGTCAGATAATCATAGAATCATAGAATCATAGAATCATTAAGGTTGGAAAAGACCTCTAAGATCATCAAGTCCAACCATCAAATAACACCACCATGACTCCTAAACTAGGCCCTGGAGTGCCACGTC
>WAAD01003562.1:28598-46069 GCA_013389945.1 Fregata magnificens | reverse complement strand
CTCCAGCTGGATCCCTGTAAGTCAATGGGGCCTGATGAGATTCATGAAGTTTAGCAAGGGCAGGTGCCGGATTCTGCACCTGGGACATGGCAACCCTGGATGTATGTACAGAGTGGGGAACGAGAGGCTGGAGAGCAGCCCCGTGGAGAAAGATCTGGGAGTTCTGGTCAACGGCAAGTTGAACATGAGCCAACAGGGCAGCCAAGAGGGCGAACCGTGTCCTGGGGTGCATCAAGCACTGCACTGCTAGTCGGTCGAGGGAGGTGATTGTCCCACTCTACTCTGCACTGGTGTGGCCTCATTTTGAGTACTGTGTGCAGGTTTGGGCGCCACAGTGTAAAAAGGATACGAAGCTACTAGAGAGTGTCCAGAGGAGAGCCACAAAGATGGTGAAGGGTTTAGAGGGGAAGCCATATGCACAGCGCCTAAAGTCACTTGGTTTATTCAGCCTGGAGAAGAGGAGACTGAGGGGAGACCTCATCACAGTCTACAGCTTCCTCAGAAGGGGAAGAGGAGGGGCAGGTGCTGATCTCTTTTCCCTGGCGACCAGTGACAGGACCTGAGGGAATGGCAGGAAGATATGCCAGGGGAGGTTTAGGAAAAGGTTCTTCACCCAGAGGGTGGTGGAGCACTGGAACAGGCTCCCCAGGGAGATAGTCATGGCACCAAGCCTGACAATATTCAAGAAGCATTTGGACAACGCCCTCAGACACATGGTGTGAATTTTGGGGTTGTCCTATGCAGGGTCAGGAGACAGACTCGATGATCCTTGTGGGTCCCTTCCAACTCAGGACATTCTACGATTCTATGGTGGAGCATGAGCTGAAAAAATGGACTATGAGATGGGTGGAAAATTGGCTGGACTGTCAGGCTGAAAACGTAATTATCAGTGGTATAAGGCCCACATGAAGGCCAGTCACCACTGGCATCCCACAATCACAAAAACTCCGGTCAACATCCTTATCACTGATCCAGCTGAAGGGATAGCATGTACTCTCAGAAAGTTTATGCATGATACCAAATTAGAGAGAGAGGTCAATGCTCAGGAGGACACGACAGCTCTTCAAAAGGACCTTGAAAGCCTGGACAAATGAGCTGACAGGAACCTCACGAAATTTAACAAGGGCAAATTAATGAAGTTCAGTAAAGGCAAATGTAAGGATTAAATTCACATAACCAGCCAGGCTGTGGGCCAATGGGTAGAACACAGCTTTGCAGTGGTTCTTCCACTATGCTCTGCACTTGTGAGACCTTATCTGCAGCACTGTGTCCAAATTTCAGCTGTCCAGAACAAGAAAGTCACTGACATCCTGGAATGAGTCCACTGGAGGTCCACAAAGATGGTTAGGGATCTGAAGTATGCAATGTACAAGGAGAGGTTGACAGCTGGATTTCTTCGTCCTTTAAGAAAAAGTGAAGGGTTGATCTTTTTCCTGTCTTCTTCTACCTAACGGTACACAGTTAAGATGAGAAGCATCAGACACAAGTTGCAACATAGGAAACTCCAGGCAGATACGAGGAAAAACTTTATCACCCTGTGAGACAGCATTCAACAGACACAGCAGTTTGTGCACCAAAGGGGGCCAGAAATTCTGCTGAGTGCCATGTACACGTGCTCAAGAACGGTGGTGATGTGCCGCAGGGCATGGTCCCCAGCAAAAACTGGAGCAACTACCCTTGTGTTGTGGTTTAACCCCACTAGGCAGCTAAGCCCCAAACAGCCACTCGCTTGCTCCCCCACTAGCAGGATGGGGGAGAGAATCGGAAGGGTAAAAGTGAGAAAACTCATGGGTTGAGATAAAGACAGTTTAATAGGTAAAGCAAAAGCTGTGTGCACAGCAGAGCAAAATAAGGAATTCTTTCACCACTTCCCCACCACTCCCATCAGCAGGCAGATGTTTAGGCCTTTCCTAGAAAGCAGGGCTTCATTATACCTAGCAGTTACTTGGGAAGATAAACACCATAACCTCGAATGTCCTCCACTTCCTCCTTCTTTCCCCTAGCTTTTATTGCTGAGCAAGACATCTTATGGTATGGAATATCCGTTTGGTCAGCTGGGGTCATCTGTCCCAGCTGTGTCCCCTCCCAATTCGCTATGCACCTCCAACCTACTCACTGCAGGGGCAGTGTGAGAAGCAGAAAAGGCCCTGATGCTGGGCAAGCATGCTCAGCAATAGCTAAAACATTGGGGTATTATCAACACTGGTTACTTCACAACTCCAAAACATGGCAACATACCAGCTGCTATGAAGAAAATGAACTCTATCCCAGCCAAAACCAGTACACCTTGGAACAGTAGAGGTCTCAACTCACATCAAGCTCCCAAGGAAGGATGCAGCTCTCCAAGTATCAGGCTACAGGGAATTCTTAGTGCCTCTCTCTGAGGCTGGTGCAGCGGAAATGGTGTCCTTGTCTGCAGGAAGTGTACAGTGGTTGAGGATCTGTGCCACCAAATTAAGGAGCTGTGGGAGGAGGTCAACAGGCTATGTAGCACCAGAGATGAAAAAAAAGCAGCTGATGGGTTCTCCAAGGCCCTGCAGTTACAAGAGACTGAATCCCCAAACTGTACAGAAGGGACAGGCAGATTCAGTGCTTATTGGACTGGTGTAGAGGACTAAAGGCGGGAACTCAGCATTTGCCTCAAGCATGAACGGAATGCAAGGCAGCAGTGCGCATGCGCCTACATGAGGTCAAGAAGCAAACACTTCGACCTTTAGGACCTGACGCCAAGAGACCCCCCCTCGCCGAATGCACCTGCGCACTTGTGATCCTGGCGCTCACGCGAACGCTGCGTGATGGCGCTGATGTGCGGTAGCCAGAGCAGAACAGACAACTGACTCAATCTGATTGGCTACCTGGCTACTGGTCAAACTATAAAAAGGCAGGCTTGCTGAAGAGGGGTGGGACCCCCCCGCCACCGAGCACCAAGAAGACGACAACTGGGCCTGCGGGACGCTGCTGGATGCACGGTGGTGACTATTGCGATCGCCTTTTTTCTTCTCTCTCTTTCCCTATTTTTCTCTTTTCCTCTCTTTCTTTCTCTCCTCTCACCTGTTTTCTCTCCGTGGGCCAGGTGAAGAGTAGAGTCAGGATGCTGAATTTTAGGAGAGCAAACTTTCAGTTGTTTAAATAATTAGTGGATGGGACCCCCTGGAAAACTGTCATCGTGAACAAAGGAGCAGAACAGGGCTGGCAGCTCTTTCTGAAGAAAAGACAAAGAAAAGAAAAAAAGACATTTTTCTCAGAGCACAAGAGCTCTTGATTCCCATGTCTAAGAAATCAGGCAAGGAAGGCAGGAGGAGATCAGCATGGCTCAATAAGGACTTCCTGGTCAAACTAAAGTGTAAGAGGGAAGTGAACAGGCAGCGGAACCAGGGACATGTATCCTGGGAAGAATATACGGACGCTGCCCAGATGTGTAGAGATTGGGTCAGGAATGCTAAGGCACATTTGGAGCTGAATTTGGCAAGGGATGCAAAGAATAATAAGAAGGGCTTCTACAGGTACATTGCCTAGAAAAGTAAGATTAAAGAAAATGTACCCTCCCTGCCCCTCAATAAATAAGACAGGAGAGCTGGCATGGAGAAGACTGAGGTACTCAACGATTTTTTGTCACAGTTTTCAATGGTAACCTCTCTTCCCACATCTCTCAAGCCCCTGAACTTCAAGGCAGGGACTGGGGAACAAAATCACTCGCATCATTGTAAGCGAATATCAGGTTCGAGACCATTTGAGGAACCTGAAAATACACATGGGACTGAATAAGATGCATCCCAGGGTCCTGAGGCAATTGGTTGAGTGGCCAAGCCACTCTTCATCATATTTCAAAAGAAGTCATGGCAGTCAGGCAAAGTCCCAATGATGGGAAAAAGGGAAGCATCACACCAATTTTTAAAAAGGGTAAAAAGGAGGACCCTGGGAACTACTGACAAGTCAGACTCACCTCCATGACAGGTAAGATCACGGAACATATCCTCCTGGAAGATGTGCTGAAACATATAGAAGACAGGGAGGTGATTAGAGACAGCCAATGTGGCTTCACCAAGGGCAAATCATGTGTGACTACTGTAGTGACCTTCTATGATGGACTGATTGCATCAGTTGACAGGGGAAGAGCTATGGATGTCATCTACCTGGATTTCTGTAAGGTCTTTGCTACAGTCCCCCACAGCATTCTTACCTCTAAACTGGAGAGCTGTGAGTTTGATGGATTGACTGTTAGATGGGTAAGGAATTGGCTGGATGGCTGTGTCCAAAGAGTTACAGTCAATGGTTCAATGTCCAAGTGGAAACCATTAAAGAGTGGTGTCCTTCAAGGGTCCATACTGGGACCAATACTATTTAATATCTTTATCAATGACATAGACAGTGGGGTTGAGTGCACCCTCAGCAAGTTTCCTGATGACACCAAGCTGAGTGGTGCAGTTGATTCACTGGAGGGAACGGATGCCGTCCAGAGGGACCTTGACAAGCTTGAGAAGTGGGCCCATGTGAACTTGATGCAGTTCAACAAGGCCAAGTGCAAGGCCCTGCACCTGGGTCAGGGCAATCCTCACTATCAATACAGGCTGGGGGATGAATGGATTGAGAGTAGCCCTGTGGAGAAAGACTTGGGGGTACTGGTGAATGCAAAATTGGACATGAGCTGGGAATGTCTGCTTGCAACTCAGAAAGCCAATTGAATCCTGGGCTGCGTAACAAGAAGCGTGGCAGCAGACTGGGGGAGGTCATTCTACTCCACTCTCATGACGCCCCACCTGGAGTACTGCATCCATTTCTGGGGTCCCCAGTACAAGAAAGACATGGACCAAAGAAAGAGCAGGTCCAGACGAGGCTGAGAGAGTTGGGATTGTTCAGCCTGGAGAAGAGAACACTCTGGGGGAACCTTATTGCAGCCTTTCAATATATACATGGGGTTTCTAAGAAAGATGGAGAGAGACTTTTTACCAAGGCTTGTAGTGACAGGACAAGAGGCAACAGTTTTAAACTGAAAGAAGGTAGATTTAGGTTAGACATAAGGAAGAATTTTTTTACGAAGAGGGTGGTGAGCCACTGGTACAGGTTGCCCAGAGAAGTTGTGGATGTCCCATCACTGGAAGTGTTAAAAGTCAGGTTGGACAGTGAAAGATGTCCCTGCCCACAGCAGGGCGATTGGACTAGATGCTCTTTAAAGGTCCCTTCCAATGCAAACCATTCTCTGATTCTATGATTCTATAATTCTATGATGATGAAGATTGGAAACTTACGACTTCTGGCAAGAGAAGAATATTTCCTGCTCCACCTGCATGTCTGCAACTACAGAATAGGTTCAGTGCCTGTTACCAGATGAGGGATTGGAAATTCTGTCCAAAGAATGAAAGTCATCTAAGCCTAAACCACAGAGCAACACCAGGAGGAAGTGGCAGTGATAGTAATGGGGGCATGCCTCTTGTGGGGCACAGCGACCCCCATCTGCCAACTTGACCTTCTAAGGATGTTGTGGAGAGCCTGCTGAGACTTCTCCAGTCCTTAGACTATTAATCCTTGCAGCTTTTCCCTGTGGGTACCAACAACACTGCCAGGGGAAACCTGGATCTTATGAAGTGTCAACATGATTCTTGGGTTGACGGTCAAGGACATGGGAGCCCAGGTGTTTTTCTCCTTGATCGTGCCAGGAAAGAGAACACCTTGAAGATGAGTGGACTGATCCTGCAGGTCAACAACTAGTTGTGCAGCTGCTGTTGTTAACAGGGATTTAGCTTTTATGATTATAGGAGCAACTTTGACAATCAAGGACTGCATGAAAGAGGTGGGATCAACCTGATCAAACAGGTCAAAAGCATTTTTACCAACAGGCTGGTCACCCTGGTGACAATGCTTTTCAACTAGGATTGATGGGGGAGGGAAATTACACCCCACAGTCAAGTGAGAAAGTGGTGGACCATGTTGAAAAGCACAGGATTGAAGATGATGTGGAAAGGAGAGACTCAGACACAATAAAACCGGGATAAAGGGTGCTGAAGCTGTCCATTCCTATACCATCCCTCAAACATCCCTTCAATTAAAACATTACACACTCCTCAGCTCTCCCTCTTACCCACACTTTCCATTCTATTCATTAGGTGTTTGTCAAAGATTTTCTATCAGACCCTAGGTCCAACTATACTTCACATTCAGATACCTGCATTTTCCTGCTTTACTTCAACTTTACTGAGCCCAGACTTCACACTCTTCACAGTCTTTATTTTTGTAAGTACTTGTATTTTCTCTTTCTTCACTTTCAAGTTGCTGCTGTGACCCACCCATGTATGGGCCACCCGAGCTCTTGTCCCCAGAATCTCCAAATTAGATAGAAAAATCTTAGTGAAGCTTTTGAAACACTGGCTTTCCATTCCATTCCACAGGGAGTTCTACCACATATCGTCTACCCAGACATTTCTACTAACATCCCAAGTCACAGCACCTGTCCAGGCACTCCTACCCATGTTTTTCATCCCCCTCAGAGATAAATTTTCTTCATCCACCCTTCCTATACACACAAACGTAATCCAGGTTCCATGAGCTGGCCCTTCTGAGAAAAACATTTTATATGTTCTGGCCATGGGGAAAGTTTGTTTGTTAAGGAGTTAGATTTTTAAAAATATCACTCAGATATGGGTCTCACCCAAACACAATAACCATGTTTACAACTAATAAAAGGGATACCTTAACTCAGCATTTCAGCAGAGTTCCTTGCAAGAACAGTGAGGTAGCACATCAAAAGACACAGATAAATACCGCACTTTAACACACAAACTGGGGGGAGGGTGAACACAGCAGCCATCATTCATCTTATCAACCCATGTGTCCAAAGTAGGAGTCAGGCATCAAATCACATCACTTTTTTCCCAGCATGAAATCCATCTGGTTTAATTTAGGACAGTCATAGCATGGAAAAGGATAACAGCACTATCATCCTGTCAGGAAAGTGAAATTAAGCATTTCTGTGTCTGGATTCCTTTTTCCTAAAGTAGCCATCTAAAAACTGTCAGCTGATTTGAACTCCAAAGGGCATCTTTTATTCCTTCAGTTTTGAAGTGTATATAGGACACTAACTTATATGAAAATATAATAAATCTCACCATACCTAAGAGGTAAGCATTTGCAGCATTTACCTCTTACACTTAAATTGTTTGGCTGATCCTAAGACCTGTGCAGACCTGGCTAGCACACTCTTAAACTTTATTGCTGCTGAGAAAACTTCATTAGCTTCAGTTTTTAGCAAACCTTATGTAAGACTTCTGGAACATTCCCTGCTTTGGATAAATGAATGAAGACTCTTCTAAAACATTCGTAACAATGAGCCTCATACAAGTTGGGACTGAAATGATTGACTTCTTTATATCAGATTAAAGTGTGTTGGGGAGAGGGGTTAAGTGATGCACCGTCCTGTCAAAAATTAATGACAAATCTTTGTTTATTAAGTACAAAATGGCTTCCATTGGTATGATAATGATAGGACTACAAGGATGATAAGGATGTAAACAGCAACAATTAGACATAATAGATACAAGTAGAGTCCAATAGATAACTGTCTTGATCTCTTATAAAAGGGAAATCATCGTGTAGTCTTTGAATTGGCCTAGAGGACACAGGTCTATGCCATTGCCTTACTGGGAACATTAGAAAGAATGTATTAAGGCCATTGCCTTAATGCTGAATCCTTGCTACCAAACTAATCCTGCATCTGCCTTTTATGACAAGAATAGCACTGTTGTTTCCTGACTGAAACTGACACCTCTGAGACTATGGTACAGAGAATACATATATTGCTGTGTTAGCCCCAGAACAAAAGCTACAATACCCCCTAGAACATGACAAGGGGTATTATGCATGATTGGTGGGTGTGTGTGTCCCTGTGTGTACCTGAAATCTGCACCTACTGCAGCTCTAACTTCTATGAGAAGAGTCTTTGGGACGTTTATCTCTCATAGCATTAACAACAGAAGGACCCCGGGTTTCTAAATGTGACTAATATAGCCATTTCAATTAAACGAAGTAGAAGGAATCCAGAACAATTATTATTATTTTTTCATTATTAATACTATGATCAGAAATTCCACCTCTTGCTATGTTTGGAATAGCACAGATTTTTAAATGCAAAACTGGAGAATCTACCTCTACCCCAAAGCTTCCTGGCTAGAGGTATCAACTGAAAACATTGTGAATGACTGAGCACCACTCATATCATAGGAAATGCACCAGGGAGAGTATCATTTGACACTTAATTCTATTATAGGCTTTGGCCAGATCAGGACCCTTATTAAGTGATTGCATCTAAAAAGACCAGCCTGGGGAGTATCAGTGACTGTAGTTACAACTGCATCAAGGATGCTCACAACTTTGCACTTGGAGTCCTCATTGCTTGTAATGACCCCCAAAGGGCCAAAGCGTTCTCTGCTGTAATTGACCTTCTGCAGCTGCTATCTAGCTAGCTGTTTAAATAAGTGTCTGCAGACAGAAGAATGGCACAGCTAAAGCTCAGAGGTTGTTGTACACTCATACAGGTAAATGTTTCCAAGCATCTTAGCATTTGCTCTATTTAATGACACAGTCCAGCTTTCTAACAACCCAAATACATCTGAGATATGAGTCACTGGTAATACACACTTACAATAAATCGGGAAAAAGTGATGGGAGTAAACATAATACACATGCAAGAAATTCTTTAATTGTATTTCTAAAAGTAAAGAGATCATATAATAGCAATCTTTTAGTACACTCACATTATGAAGCAGTTTATTAATATTGGTGATGGTAAGAAACTGGTATGCCTGTGATTTTATGGTATCTTAGGCTTCAATAACAAACAGGCCTTCACAACATTTTAATCCCATTTTGGCAACATAAAAAAGATATTGATGGTGCTTCATAGTACAGGTAGCATTCTCTGGGAATCCCAAGGGAACTGAAAGCCTTCAGTGGCCTTTGAAACCAAGAGTAGAGTTAGGACCCAGGGCTGAGGCTGAATTTCATTTTGAATTTCATCTTGCTATTGAATTCATGTTTTAGAAAAAGTTAAATCGAATCTAATTTCCTCGAACTACTTCTGTTTTACCTGTTTCAGCACTTTCTGACAATGACAGACACTTTCCTTCCTTTGTTTCTGTAAATGTTTTTTCTGCCAAAAATAATGGTTATCCAGCTGTTGCATTATTATCCCCTTTTTCCAGAAGTGTCAGTTATTTACCATGTTATTAAACAGAAACACATTAAAGAGGCAATGCTGCAGTATAGTTATGAACCCCTGGACCAAGAGAGTCTGAAATAATACACAACATTGCTGTCCTGCTCTTATAATTGTCTCACCTGAAGAAAATGAGGATGATGTTAAAGAGAAGGCAACTCACAGACTTCTACTTGTGACTCAGTCATTCCAGATTGCTGGGAACACCTAACAAACTCCTGAGATTTTTAGCTGATATCAAACTAATTCTACCTCCAGTTGCCATTACACTGAGTAAATAGCCTAGAGAGCTAAACTTCCAAGACAGAAACCCTTCCATGTACATCAGGTATCTTTGCTGACTACTTCTATGCTAGTATGTGCAAGGAGCCCTAGGCTACTGAGTGAACTTGCAAATGTGTTGTATGCTCTCCAGGAACTAGAAACACTGGGATCACTGTATTGCAGACATTTCTGGAATGTGCAGAAATTTGTACTGGGTAGTCCAGAACTGGACACAATACTCCAGATGTGGCTTCACCAGTGCTGAATAAAGGGGAAGTATCCCCTCCCTTGACCTGCTGGCAACACTTTGCCTAATGCGGCTGAGGATTCTATTCACCTTTTTTGCAGCAAGGGCACATTGCTGTCTAATGTTCAACTTGGTGTCCAACAGGACCCCCAGGCCCTTTTCTGCAAAGCTGCTTTCCAGCTGGGTGGCCCCCAGCCTGTATGGGTGCCTGGGGTTGTTCTTCCCCAGGTGCAGGACTTTGCACTTCTCCTTGTTGAACTGTATGACGTTCCTCTCAGTCCATTTCTCCAGCCTGTTGAGGTCCCTCTAGGTGGCGGCACAACCCTCTGCTGTACCAGCCACTCCTCCCACTTTGGTGTCATCTGCAAACTTGCTGAGTGTACACCCTGCCCCATCATGCAGATCATCATTAATGAAGATGTTGAACAGAAATGGACCCAGTATTGATCCCTGGGGTAGACTGCTCATTTCTGGGCTCCAACTTGACTTCATTCTACTGATCACCAACCTCTGGGCCTGGCCATTCAGCCAGTTTTGAATCCACCTCACTGTCTGCTCATCCAGGCTATACATCATCAGCTTCTCTATGAGTATCTTTTGGGAGACAGTGTGAAAAGCCTTATGGAAGTCCAGGTAGACAATATCCACTGCTCTCCCCACATCTACCAGGCCAGTCATTTCATCACAGAAGTTGGTTATCAAGTTGGTCAAGCATGACTTTGACTTAGTGAAGCCATGCTGACTACATCTGATGATTTTCTTGTCATTCATGTGCCTGGAAATAGTTTCCAGGATTAGCTGCTCCATCACCTTCCCAGGGACTGAGGTGAAGCTGCCTGGCCTATAGTTCCCAGGTCCTCCTTCTTGACCTTCTTGAAGACAGAGGTGACATTTGCTTTCCTCCATTCTTTGGGCACTTCTCCCGGTCACCATGATCAATCAAAGATTCGAGAGTGGCCTCGCAATGACATCTGCTGACTCCCTCAGCACTTGTGGTGCATCCCATGAGGTCCTATGGACTTATGTGCATGCAGTTTACTTCAAGTGTTATCTGACATGATCCTCTTCCAGCAAGGGTTCATCCTCCTTGCCCTAGCCTTTTTCCCTGGACTCTAGGACCTGAGACTCCTGTCCTTGCTAGTAACCCTGAGGCAAAGAGTGCAGTATCTTTTCCATGTCCTGTCCCCCACCTCATTCATCAATGGGCCCACATTTTCCCTAGACTTCCTTTTGTCACCAATGTACTTATAGAAGCTCTCCTTGTTTTCTTTGACATCCCTGGCCCAATTCAATTCCCTTTGGGCTTTGGCTTTCCTAACTTCATCCCTGGATGCTTGGACAATGTTTCTGTATTCCTCCCAGGCTACCCGTCCTTGCTTCCACCTTCTTTATGCTTCCTTTTTGTGTTTGAGTTTGGCCAGGAGCAATTTGTTCATCTACGCAGGCCTCCTGGCATTTTTGCCTGACTTCTTACTGTTGGGAGGCACTGCTCTTGAGCTTGGAGGAGATGTTCCTTGAGTATGAACCAGGTTTCTTGGGTCCCTCTTCCCTCTAGGGCCTTGTCCCATGCAACTCTTCTGAGCAGATCTTTGAAGAGGCCAAAGTCTGCTCTCCTGAAGGCCAAGGTTGTGAGCTTGCTTTTCACCCTCCTCCCTGCCCTCATGGTCCTGAACTCTGTCATCTTGTGGTCATTGCAGCCAAGGCTGCTTTGATCTTCACATTCCTAATGAGCCACTCCACTCCTCGGTGACGATGAGATCCAGCAGAGCACCTCTCCTCATTGAATTCTGAAGCACTTGGAGGAGGAAGTTATCATCAATGCACTCCAGGAACCTTCTGGATTGCTTATGTCCTGCTGTGTTGTCCCTCGAGGTCGCTGAAGTTCCCCATGAGGTTGAGGACCTGCGAACGTGAGGCTGTTCCTATGTGTCTGTTGTCATCCACTTGTTCTTCGTGGTCAGGTGGCCTATAGCAGACACCCAGTATAATGTCATCTTTACCTGTCTTTAATCCTAACCCATAAACTCTCTGTTGGCTCCTCTTCTATCCCCAGGCAGAGCTCCATGCACTCCAGCTGCTCTCTCACATAAAGGGCAACTCACTCTCCTTGTCTTCACTTCCTGCCCTTCCTGTAACAGTGCCAATGAATGTGATAAAATGTGCATTGCTTTCTCCAAAACCTTCCCCAAATGCTAATTATTCACATGAGGATCTCATTAACAAACTGAAAGCTGGCCGCTGCTCATACAGAAGTTGCCAACTTCTTGCAATAACATTTATGAAAAGGAAAACTATCAGTCAAGAAACATCAACATCATAGATTCATCTAGCTAACCCTTCAAATCCAGAACATTCAGGAAACGTGAAAGAGAAGGTGGAAAGATAAAGAATTTCAGACAGTTGCCTCGCATCTTCCTTTGAGATTTAAAATGCTGCATAAGAAAATTTTCTAGAGGTGTTCACGTGCATTGCCCTTCCTTATGGTTGAGCCACTTTTGCAGCAGGGGAAAAGTGTGTATATGAAAGGGAAGCTGAAATTTACATTCATAGCATTCACAGTCATTGAAACCTTGGTGTCTAGTCTAATCTTCTTCTCAAAATCGTCATCAACACTCCTTCCCCTTCTCAGAAAGTAGACCATTTCTCCCCGTAATGGGAGAACAGGATTCTAAAAAAAGTCAGGACAAGAGTAGCCATATATATGCACATATCTAGATTTAGGCTCATGAACCCACCCTTGGTGTCTTGAAGTCAATTTCTGCCTCCTCCCCCCCATACCCTCCATACGTGGTTTGGGGTTTTTTTTTACTCCCCACTAAAGACAAAATTCAAAGGTTAGCATATGTGGCTGAGACACAGCCTTCCCTGAGGTGCTGACAATGCCATGGAGCTCATAACGTCTCCAAGGATCTCAGATTAGGCTGTTGCAAGTTGCGGTGGGTGACAAACAAAAGGACCCAGGACCTTTAAACAGGTTAGTTGAAGGCAGCATGAATCAGTAGAAACTACTCCCTCCCCTCTAGTTTAGACACCCAACTCACAAAAAAAAAAAGACCTTTGACATCAGCGTCAATTCCAGCTTTGCTTATTTTGAAATACATTAATACCCTCAAAAGCTGAAAAGATTAAAAAGGTAAATAAGCAGCATTTTATTCTTATATCTTTGTATCAATTACTGTCACCTTAACAGAATTGTTTCCATTTCAACTGATTTTTCACATCTTTCTTTTATACTTCAAATGCTGTAGAAATGTAGCAGCTCATAAAAACTTCCTTCTCCTCCTCTCCTCTCCTCTTTTCTTTCCATCTAGCCAGATTCAGTTCCATAGAATTCTTGAGATATTAAAAATTAAAACAAGATGTAAGGGATAACTTGAATTCTGCAGACATTATTGGATAAGATAATAATTGAAAAACAGAGTGGTGATGATGACTGACATTTACTGATATTATCTTGTGTGTTCTCCTATATGCATTTGGATTGTGTAGATTGCTTTGCCATGATTTTGTTCTTCAACTTACTGTACTGGCAATGTTCTTAGTTTATGTTTCAGAGGTCTTTAACTGTCACTGTTGTTATGATTTTTGACTTTCGTAATAAATAAAATAAGAAAGGTCCTGCATAGGAAAGGCCAGGTATGATCTCTCAGCAATTTGTATAATTCTAATAATAATTCTTATATGTAACATTTATAAATTAACATAGCTGGTCATTTATTAATTAACAATTAGAGCTTTGATATGGAAAAATAATTAGGATTCACTAACAGAACTTATCAAGTTTGAAATAGACACCTGAGTAGCTAGCAAGGATAGCTGTAATGATAGTCCATCACAAACTAATCTATTAATACTCTGTATTTGTTCATTCTCAGACTCCACCACCAGACTAATGATAATGAACTAAGCACAGAAGGAACACATGGGGTTAGCTTTGACAAAGGAGGGACTGACAAGGTAAGATTTTTTGATCGACAAATGCTCCTTATGTACGCTGCCTCATGCTTTTCAGAATGCCAGTGTTCAACAGCCAAACAGGGCCATTATGGCTTCTCCATGGCAACTCTAGCAAAGGCTATTCTGTGCATTACTGTCAGGTAAAGTAGTCAGAAGATGAATACATGAATGGCTTAAAAAAACAAAACCAAAAAAACCTTACTATCTGGTATTTGCCCATTACAAGTTTTCTCAGCAATGTAACCCAAATGAAATTTTCCAGAAGAAACAAAAATGCCATTTATGCAATGAAACCTAGGTGCTACTTGATATGAGATGCTTGATAAGGAGCTTGTGATTATTTGTGGTTCTCCCAAACAAAATACATTTTAAACACATCTCTGCTTCTTTGGTACCAAATTGCAAGTGTAAAATTACATTGGACTGATTGAAAATTTCCTTCAAAACTGCAGCCAATGACATTTTATTTTTCATTAAATATGAAAATATCTTTCTGAAAAATATCACACAAACTCCAACATTTGGGTTTCATGAAGTCTTCCTATTCATTTCATTTTGATATTTTGAACAATAAAGGAAGGCGAAAAAACAGAAGAATAAGAAAACAGTTTGATTGTTAATTTTTTTCTCTCTGGCTCTTAGGAAGGTTTTTTCCAGATTGATGTATGTGAATTTGGATTACAGAGTCATCTTTGGACATTAAATTTAAATACACATCACTTTTCAGCTAATTTTCCTTCAAAAATATTATTAATTTTTAATGGCATTTTTTGACTAAAGGGTTATGTATGCATTTGATATTATTTGGGAGTACTTTGTATTTGACTTTCATGGTTCTTGAATCCAAAAAGGTTTAAAGCTTTTGTTACCTAAACTAATGAACATGTTGACTAAAACATTGATAACCTTGTTAACATTTTTTAATCTGATGCTGAAATGGGAGGGTTTGGGGGTTTATCATCTTTTTTTTTCTTTTTTTCTTTTTTTTCTTGAGGGAAAAGCTTTGTGTCTAAAGTGTTGTTAGAAGAAATGCATTTCTGGCACAGAGAAATATAAATTCCCAACCACATGAAACCTCTGGTCAGTATATATCCAGTATTTCCTTGAGTCAGAACAAGTCTGTACTACCTGTTGAATATTTTGGTTTCCCCTAATGGTCTCAAAAACAAAACCTCCCACAGATTTTGCTAGGTGTCATTATGACCACAAAGATCTCCTCTGAATATATTTGGCTGTCTGGTAAAATAAATAAATAAAAGGATAAATATATGAACCTTTACCAGGTAAATTTACCTATGGCAGTATTTCATAACAAATTATCTATTTCTCACATCTTTCAACTGCTTTCAGACAATGCTTGTCCCCTGAAAAATACTCTTACCTGGACAGCTAAGACTCTTCTTTATTATCCAGCTGCATTTTGCCCCCAGCAATTTTCATACTTTTTGTTAAATACTAACGGAGTGGGGGAGAGATCAACTTCATTTCTCTGCAAGAGATGGAGTTCTACATTTCCACATTATTTTTTCCTTTCTTTTTCAAGTTTTTCTTATGCTTCTCTAGAGGAAGCAAGCATGAACAGCAACAGTTCCACCTTCCTAGGCACAGTGAGAAATACAGTCAGGTGTATTCACCTTATAGCCCACAGCCATCCCCACCCAGTCTTCCCAGATCATCATTGTCCTGGCCCTTATGCCAAAGCCACAGCCCTTGGGAGCCAATTAGTTTCATGGGTGATGACATCTGTGTCATGGAAAATAAAGCTTAACCTTGTCCATGAACCTCATTTGTCCTTGGCTACTCAATTGCAGTCAGATGTGTAATTCCAGGAGATTACCTGAGGTTCAAAGCATTCCAGCCAGTGCTAGATCCAACTATCATTTTGAGATCCTTGTTTTGTTTGCATCTGCCTCTGATAACAAGCTTTGTCTGTTGAAGTCTTGAATTCAGAGGGCTGCTTTCCTCGCACTGTGAGCTCTCTTCCTACCTACCCTTGAGACTTTGCTACCAACGGCTGTGGAAGGAAATTAAGTTCTTAATAAATTGCAGATGGTGGTGGAGCCACAAAGTTCAGGCAGGCACAGGTAATAGGCATCACTGCAAACTGGGTTTTTCTATATTCTCTGGAGGAGCTCAGTATCACTAGTGAGGGGAAAGCAAATACATCAGGTCAGGCTGTTTGTCAGCACAGTCCAGTGTATCTTTACTGGCATTCACAGATACGTCTGATTGATAGACTATTTGATCTCACTGTCAGCAGCGCTCATTCAAGGATCCTGGCCCCATCCCCAACTTTGAAAACGTCTTTCCATGTTTGAGGCCTGTGAACATAGATCTTGAAGAAAAGACACATGCTCCAATCTTCTCATCACAACAATTTACCAGCCCAACTACAGCCTGATCTCTGGAAAGTGTTATTTTCCTGTGAACCAAGTACAACAGAAATAAAAGGCATTTGTCTTTCACAGGGAAGGAGTAAGGCAGGACTGAGTAACACATGGGACTGAGATACTTCCTTGAGGAATTTCCAGTACCCTCAACCTTCCCTGACACAGAGAGAATTATTTCACTCAGACTCTCAGCCAAGTATATGCACCCGTCCAGGGTCTAAGCTGGGATTTTTATCAATCTAGGTGTGAGCTGAGTACCTAAACTCCCCTCAAATTTGGCAGAGGTCCACTGAATGTTGTCGGTGAAGCTTAGGCAGCGATTCATGTCATCCTGATGTAGACTTTCCAGTAACTGTGATGAAAAGCTCCCTCATTTCCACTTATAGTACTAGTTTGTAGGGCCTAGTCTTGACACCTAATTCAGGCAGCTGCTATAGAAGAGAATTGATATCAGGACCATGCTGTGGTCAATGGAAAGAAATTGTCATTTTTAGAAGCTGATTCATCCCTTCATAAAATATTTGCAATTTTGCTCTTGTTTCTCTCCCCCCAAGTCAATTCCATTATCTTACAACATTTTGTGTTACTTCAGATAAATTAAGCAAGGACAAAGTTAAGACGGATTTGTGTCCTGGTTGAAAGTATTCTAAGGGCAATTCTGCTTTTGTGAAAGATATTTTCATATTTTAATAATTACATACTTTCAAAATTTTCAAGTTTTAATTAGAAAATTAAAACTGCAAATAAAATATTTTCAGTGGAAAATTTCAAAAATTTTAATAGTTGTGTTTTGATACATATTTATTATTCTGCTGTTCATCTTTGCTCTGACTGCTCCTCCGTTCAATTTTTATATCTTCAAATGTTTTGGCTGGATTTTTTTTCCTGACAGTTTTAAAATGTTATGTTAAATATAAAAATTAACCCATGTGAATAGCAAAGGGGGGACTCATGTCATTTCCTCTAGATATCCCACAGTTAGGTGTCTAAGTCTAACCTTGTTATATGGGCTTTATTTGTATTCAGTGGAGGATCTGGATGTCCCAGAAGGTTTCCCATCTTTGTATAAGATATTCATAGAGGAAATGTCATATTACCAGCCCTATGGAAATGTTTTGTTCTATTGCCATGTATCTCTTCTTTATATGCTAGCTGTAGAAGTTATATATCTATACATGTATATCTCCCTAAACTTCCATGGTAGTAATCTAATTTTTTTTTTAATAACTCTTTCTTGTCATGTTGATGCTGCTTTTTTCTGTTGCCTACTTCTTATATCTTCTCCCTGTTCTTTGTGTTGTTACTTTGGCTTTGACAAAATAATTGGTGCTGTGTGGCAGTTATATTTATCTGTTTCTCCTCAAGCCTGTTGTGTTTCTCCTGTATACGCAGTCTCTCTAAAGCTCCT
>WAAD01003562.1:15338-28548 GCA_013389945.1 Fregata magnificens | reverse complement strand
GCTATTCAAGAAGTGACTGTTTCCCATAACTGACAAATTAGCCAACACTGGTTAGCAGAGAGGTAGACTTTAAATCTTTTGTATTGATGAATGAGATAACTCTCAGAGGTAGCTGGGAACAGACATTTCTCCTAATTGTGTAAGGAGACACTTACTTTGAAAGTCACCTACCTCAAGGATGATCTCTGGCCCTTGACCAATGTAACACTGTAAGTTTGTATGGCTAGCCATCGGGCATGGCAGAAGCACACATGGTAGTTTTGAGGCTGCAATGCCAGTTGAGATATAGTGTTGGAAAAGTTTGTTATGTTAAAGGAAGTAATCCCAGTATAGCATCATCCCTGAATCCTACAGAGAATGATCCCTGGAGTGAAATATTCTTCATTTCCTCCTCAGAGGGAATCAGTTTGGTCAACCAAAGGCAGTCAATGTACATGCAATATGGACAAGGGATCAGGAGCAATGAGTGAACTAAGAAACTCAAGTATATGACAATATAGATGTATCTTATTTTAGGTGTATAAAACAGCGTGGTCCAGTCCTGGTGTTGTCAATGGGAAAATGTGGGTTACCCTTGAGACTGATCCAAAAACTGGATGGTTGACAGTGACAGGTGGTAAAAATTACCTCTCCCTTTCTTTTTGTTCTTCCCTTCAAATCATTCTGAATAGCACTCCTTCACTGCATCTCCATTTCCCTATCCCCTCTAGGACATGGTTTCTGACAACAGGACTTTGGTAACTGAATTTATCATCCTAGGATTTCCCAATGTCAGGGAAGTCGAGCTGCTTCTCTTTGCTACCTTCCTTCTGATGTACGCACTGACCTTCACAGAGAATGTGGCCATCATCTTGGTCATTGGCATGGACCACTGCCTGTGTACTCCAATGTACTTTTTTTATCAGCAATCTCTCCTTCCTAGACATTGGCTACACTACTGTGACAGTGCCCAAGATGCTGGCTAACATTGCTATTCAGTCACAGACCATGTCTGTCACTGGCTGCTTCACACAGTTGTACATCTTCTTCCTTGGCTCAGCTGAATGCTTCCTGCTGACTAGCATGGCCTACGATCACTACCTGACCATTTGCAATCCATTACATTACACGACCGTTACGGATCACAGAGCTTGTTTACGGCTTGCTCTGGGGTGTTGGTTGGGTGGCTTCCTTGCACTTGGCCTTCCCACTGCCTTCATCTTCCACTTGCCTTTCTGTGGTTCCAGCATCATCAACCGCTTCTTCTGTGACTTACCACCTCTGCTGGAGCTCTTGTGCCAAGACGTCTTTGAAATCAAAGTCATCAACTTTGTGGTGGGCACAATAGTACTAATGAGCTCCTTCATCCTCACCATGATCTCCTACATCTTCATTGTGGCCACCATCTTGCACATACCCACAGCTGAAGGACGCAGCAAAGCCTTCTCTACATGTGCCTCCCATCTGACGATTGTCATCATCTTCTATGGGACCACCACCTTCATGTACATTCACACCAAGACCATCCAGACTTT
This sequence comes from Fregata magnificens, assembly GCA_013389945.1. Classification (NCBI taxonomy): domain Eukaryota; kingdom Metazoa; phylum Chordata; class Aves; order Suliformes; family Fregatidae; genus Fregata; species Fregata magnificens. Next base: position 27,034 of record WAAD01003562.1, on the reverse strand, counting down.
TGATTTTAACAAGACTGTCTCTGTCTTTTACTCTGTGGTTACTCCAGTTCTGAACCCTGTCATCTATAGTCTAGGGAACAATGACATCAAGCAAGGCATGAGGAAAGTACTTCTGAAGCAAAAGGACACTTTCTTCATGTAAGATTGGCTTGAGGGGTAGTACGTGAAACTGGGAGAAACTGGGGGATACTTGGAAAATAAACTTTTTCTCCAGACCTTTCAAGCACATCAGTGATGTAGCAAACACCCTGTATATGAAGTTTCATCACAGACAATTTTATTCAAAGTTTCAGAGAAGATATTAATCTCAACTCTTTTTAGTCATCTAGAAGTCAGTTGTCTCTACAGCTAAGCTAGTCATCCAGGCTCCCACTGCTATCAGTGAATATGGACCAGCACCTTGAAAGAGTAATTCACCATATCTTAAGATTGGTGTCACCCTTCAAATGTTTCTGTTCCTGTCCACTGAGTAAAGAAGTAATTTAGACAGTATGCCTGAGTAGTGAATATATAAAATTAAGTACGATTAATCTTTATTTAGATTTCTTATTACTTTTAGCCCTGTTGTAAATCAAAACAAACTTCGGAGAGCCAGGCAACACTACCACTCGTTTTAGGGATAGTGATCCCAAAAACACAGTTTGCCTCTATGCATGCATCACATCCTGCTCAGGGTGAGCTACTTGTCCTTTGTGGCATCTGATTAATGCATACTTGAAATCTCTGAAGTCAAAAGTCAAGAGTGGTCCATGCAAACTCCCTCCATCAAAAAAAAATTAGAGATAAGTCATTATTTCTAATAATTAATCTCATCATTCACATTTCAAGTAACACAGAAAAATGATACCAAAACTGGACCTACTTCTCTTTGCTGACTACAAAGGAAACCTGTTGCGTCTAGCCCAGTTGTAAGTGTCTGTGTTGTAGATGTCTTAAATTAGGTGGGATGAAACTTGCTCCAGGGCCTAACTTCAGAGTCCCTATCAAGTGCCTACTCTTGACTAGAAAATGTTCAAGACTAGAAACTTTAAATTCCATTCCCTTTGAAATAGTAAGGTCAATGGCCATCAAACATTTGTTTTATACAGTCTTGTATCTCACACGTAAACACTGGCATTTCTGGCTTTGTTCCATTATAATGCTTTTAAAAATATGCTTTGCTTCTACTGTTTTCTGTAAAGTGTAGCTACATCTTTACGATTTATTTTAGCTACATCTAATGAATTCAACATTGATTGTGAGTACAAAACTAAAAATATTACTCCATAGACTAAGCAATACCTTTGTTGTAGATAGATTTTTAATTGATACCAAGATACTATCATCTAAAATGCTATAGCTGCAAGGAAAGTTACATACATACATAGCTGTGTGATGTGGGATAAACCTAGTAGGCAGCTAAGCACAACACAGCTGCTCACTTACTCCCTTCTCAGTGGGATGGGGGAGAGAATCAGAAGGGTAAAAGTGTGAAGACTCATGGGTTGACATAAAGATGGTTTGATAGGTAAAGCAAAAGCTGTGCGCACAAGCAGAGCAAAATAAGGAATCCATTCACTACTTCCCATCTGCGGGCAGATGTTTACCCATCTCCAGGAAAACAGTTTTATCACCTGTAACAGTTACTTGGGAAGACAAACACCATGACTCCGAGTGTCGTCCCCCCCCCCTCCTTCTTTCCCCTAGCTTTTATTGCTGAGCATNTATATCTCTTATTCTGCAAACTGGCTGTCTTGATGGTGAAAAGTTGTGAAAAGTCATGAAACATGAAACAGGAAGAAGGTCAAGGTGTTATGTTCAGTTGCATAACACTGAACAACTTTCCAAGGACCCTGTGATTAGTCAGACTCTCCACCTGCATATGGCATCATGTCCCCACACTCTTCTCCTGACCCAGTGTTCACCTGCATCATCTATCCTGTGACCTGGTCCCAAAGAAGGGAAACTCATTTCACTCAATTTGGTAAGATAGTGCTCAATTTTTTTCTAGTGGCATTAAAATGTTTGGACTAGTTATTTATGTAGAAGAGGGACATTTGAAATTCCATCTGTACATCTGTCATGAAAGGCTGGCAACAGCTCAACCTGACACATTATGTGGGTTTCTAGTCATCTCTTTTTCAGCCTTAAGTTAGGTATTTAAAAAATGATCAATCTGTTTTTAAACGCTGTAAATCAGATATTTGGAACTGAAATTCCAATCTTTTCACCTACCCTTGTCTTGGGAAGATACTAATCATTGAGCAACGACTTTGAATTCAAACTTACTTTTAAATACGTAAGTGTGGTGGGTTGACCCTGGCTGGATGCCAGGTGCCACCAAGCCACTCTATCACTCCCCTCAGACCCAGCACAATAAGTTAGAGCAGAAGCAGGTTGACTGCTGTAACCACTAAGCTAGTACCCTGTCTCCATTCTGACAAAGAAAAAAACCCAAAACAAAGGTACTGAATGTAATTCCACAGGACAGAGATTAAGACACTGAGAAGCAAATGCAGACTGTTCCCCACCTGTAATAGTTTAGTTCCCAGTACACCCAGTGTGCGAAGATAAATAGCATTTTAGAACTGCCTAGAATATCTAGCCTTTTCTTGGGTGTTGCATACTCCTCTCATCACTGGCTTCGTAAGAACTAGGATGGCATTAATCTATTCGCTTGGAAGAAATGTGTGTTTCTTAGGCACAGTTCTTCTCATCATGAGTTTGTAATCCTAAATCAGTGAGATAAATGGTATTACACATCTATTTCTTTAACTGTGAAAGCAGTCTAGGCAGCTCCCTGAGATGTGTACATTATAAATGATAAAAATTATCTGAGGTAGGTCCCACCCCACATTATGGTCCAGCAATGACAAAGTTCTGAATATGTCATTCCTTCTGCAATTATTGACCAACTGAATTACTTCACAAATGATGAAAGCAAACCGAGTCCTTATTGTTTTACATTGTTAAATAAATAAAGCCATTTTCCTGGGAAGCAGGAAATAGCAGTTGCTTGGAAAGACAAATGCCATAACCACAGATGTTCCCATATCCTCTCCCCTTTCCCCGCAGTTTTTATTACTGAGCATGATATAATACAGTACAGAATATCCCTTTGGCTGGTTTGGATCAGCTGTCCCATATCAAACACTTCCTTCATCATAAACATTTAATTAAGGTTATTCACCTTGGCTAGTTTTGCCATGATCTATTCTAAAGAGAGTCACTGGCTCAGAATTAGACATACCTGTTGTACAATCTACACTTGATTGATAAATCTCACCATTTTTGTTTACAAGAGTTTGAGGATTACATTCAGGTGTCAGAACGTTAGACATCTACAGCGTAGGTGTTACAAACTGAGCTCGCTGCCTAGACAATCTGTATAGGCAAAGGAGAGAAGGTGCATTAGCAGACCACAATTTATTCGACCACTTTCAATGTCTCCCTCAGGTGCTGATACATTTCACCCTAGAAATGCCTGTTTCTAAATGAACTTGAAGGTTTGTACCTAGATTGTGGATATTCTAAGTCAGAGGAATCCTACTCTGTCTGTTTTGATTTTTTTTTTTCCCCTGCGACACTAAAAATTAGTGGAACATTTAACACTCCAGGGAAGTAAAACATGTCTGACAAATACTCAAGGAGTTGAACTCTCCCAAAAAGAAATTTGTAAAAGTTTTGATTACAGTATGGTGATCGGTTTAAAATAATAAGAAAGTTACTGTTTAATCCAAAAAGAGAGGCAGGAGCAAAAATGACATTGGGAAGGAAAAAGCAGGCAGGCTTTTGCTAATGACCTCATCCAACAGAATGGTGATTAAAATTCAGGAAAATCAAGAAACAAGTTGATTCTTCTGTTCTTCAGATCACATTGACCTCGTCTAACTTTAGCTATCCCAGAGTTAAGAATCTAGGTGACAAGAATCCTCTAGATTCCATCTAGGTGGGATGGAAAATAACAGACACATCTGGATTGCCTTCCCCTCTGAATATATTTGTAAAATAGCTTATATGTATCATCTCTTTAACACAACTCGCTCTCCATTGATTGCAGAGGGAGTCCAGTTCACCTGTTTAAAGGCCAATCTTGTATATGGACAGATTTAAAGAGGTGAATGAATCATCTAATTCCTCAATTACACATCCTTTACAAATGATTAGCAGAAGACAAGTTGATATACAGTAATCCGGGAAAAGTAAATATATTTATCTGTCCTGAAACACAGGACAGAAGATTTTCAGGAGCCAAAACACACTTAATGGTATTGTCCACACCATTTTACATGTCTTAGAATACCCAAGAAAACCAGACATAGCTGGTAAGTATAACATAGGATTAATAGTAGGTCTGTGCCCTTCTGGAATGGCAAAATACAGATTCCACATCCTAGGTAATAGCCCTACATTCCCTAAGCAGTCAACAGAGGGACAGAGTCACTTACAGGGAACAATTAAGCCCATCTTAAAATAGACTTCTACATTTCTCCAACTGCCTTCACTGGCTATATAAGCTTACATGATCATCTGTATTTAGATGTATACACTGGAGCACTCTCAGCATGCCCTATATATGTTAATTCTATTAAGAGTGACATAAAGATCACTAATGGTGGCCAGCATTTGAAGGAAGAAATCTTATCCATTTTATCACAGATTAATTGACAAAATTCTTGTAAATATCACGAGGAAGCAGCAAAGGGGAACCTATGCATGATCAAGCATTCAGAATTCCTCTTAAAGCATCTTGCCAGTAATATAGCTTAAGCTACAAAAGGCAAATGGCTATAAATTTTTTGTTTGCAGTTGATTTCATCACCTTTGATAATGGAAAAACCCATCTAACCTCATTCCTCATGCATTTCTCCTCTAACACCTTCCTGTTAGTCTAATTCATAGCCTAACTTTTTTATTGCATTTAAAAACAGATTGATCATTTTTTAAATACCTAACTTAAGACTGAAAAAGAGATGACTAGAAATCCACATAATGACCATATAATCTCTTCCTTTGGAAGGCATTATCTTACTCACTGCCTAATGAGGAAAGAGAGAGAGAGAGATGATGTCCTAAGTGACGATGAATTTGTTTGAACTTGAAATGGAAGATACAAAAGTAAAATGTCTATCTCAGCTAGTCAGGCTGATACATCCGCTTAGCTGCCTAGGGACATTTCAGATGCACTGGTGTACCCAAGACATCTATAAAGGGCTGGCAAATGTGTTGCAGAATACATAGGAGACAGGTGCCCCCTGAAACAGCAACTCAAATAGCACGAGGCACCTGTGTATGGGCAGCTGAACTCTGGTCTGAGATTCTTCTGGAGAGCGATTGATTTCTTCCTAGTCTAGATGGCACAAATAGACTCAGTTCAATCTCACCCTAGAAGTGCCTATTTCTGTCTAAGGAGAGAAAAGGAAGCCCAGGGTGACTAGCTACCTTAGACATTGAAGCCCAACATTTTGATATAGATGTAAAAATGTGAGATAAAGGTGTCCTTACTTGGCTGAATTAATTACATTTGTCAAAAGCCCCTGTCTGTAAGCCACTGAGGATGTAGTTGGGAAGTACCACCTTAGGAACGCTGAAAAAAACCAGAATAGATTCCAAAAGAAGCAGCAGCTGGGAACTCACCTCTTAGCTATAAAATCATACACTGTGGTACTGAGCTCAGTCTGGTTCTTGAACATGCCAAATCTTTCTGGGGCCTATTGCCATTAAGGTATTCTGTCCCCTAATGAATAATTAGAAAGATTGTACAGTGTTTTGTGTCTGTTATTCATACATTACTGAACTGCATTCTTTTCTTTTTTTTTGGAACCAGATAAGTAAAGAAAATGAAATGTAACTTCAATAAACAGATGTTTCTAGGAACACAGTAAGGACACAGAAGGGTGGTGAGAACTTTTGACCATGCTTCAAAAACATTTCCAGAATTCCTGGATTGTGTTTCAAGCAATGTCATGTAAAATGTGTCTGAGACATTTACACTAGGTGAAAGAGTTGGAACAGCTCAATAATATGACAGTTTAGGTCTATATGATTATGGTGGGATCCATATTACCTACCTTTACACAGAGTAAGCATATCTATCTGGCTGAGTTGTTTAGACTCCCTTTACTGGGTTTCTCCTCCAGCAAAGGACTCAGGACTCCTCAGCTATGCTAGTATATTTAACAGTGACAATGAGCTCGCCTGTACATCACTGGCTATACAAGTACATGATCAGAACTCTCCTGTCAAGCTTTTTGTCTGACAAGCAACACTGTCCCAGACTAACCTTCAGGAGTTAGCACAGGCTAGGGATAAGTCCCAAAAGGCATTAATACTCTACTTAAAAAGTAACAGTTTAGTTATATGGATCTGACCAGACCATGCCAGCTGGCCTTAGTTTGGGAACACATCTGGGGACTACTTAGTTTATCACTATCTATATAGCTGTAGTTCAAATCATCCTGGAATAGAAAGAGACCCTGCAAAGTCCCATTCACTGCTTTCATCACTGTCTCATTTTTATTCTCTTTAAAGATAAAAACCATGAATCCCACTATTTAGGGAAGGAAGTCAGTCTCATGGTAGTTGAAAAGCTGTGTCTCTTCAGCAGCTCATCCTCTCTGGGACCTTCTTGTTCATTTACACAGTGGGTCTCATGGGTGCGATGCTCACTCTCCTGATGAATAACAAATCCAGATCCCACATGTCTATAAACAAAGAGATTTAGGGTGTATTTCATCCCTAAATTTAGACTACTGGAAACAGATATCTAAGCCTGAGTTACTTGTCTGACTTCTTTATAGTGAAGGAAAGATCTCAAGGAAACATCTCATCTAACCTGAGTCATTTCCATTAGAATGAGATGAATCAGGTTTTGGAAGTGTTTCTTCTGTACTCCAGATGTCTCGGAAATACAGACCTATTTTGTTTTGTCCAGCAAAACTGGGATTATCTGAGGGAGTCACTTTCACCTCTCTTAGTAGTCAATGTAGAAAAATAGACACTTTCAGAGGAAAAGCTGGAGTGTCCTACTTTAGGTGTTGTTATGTTACCCAGGTAACCCAGGTGTTATGTTAACCTTGGGATGGGATGAATCACATCTGTTGCTCTCCAGTAACTGTATATAGGAGATAGGCAACTGATCCAGGTGTATGCATTTACTTTGTAGTTATCTAAATTTTGTGAGGTTACTTTCGCTGTGGACATCTCAGAAAGGATTCATCATCCCAGACTGAGCATCCATGTTTGTCACTGACGACCAAGCCTGTCCAAAGTTACATGAGATTACTTTCATTGCTTCTCATTGCATTTAACCCTCAGTCCAGGCATGGAAAAGATGAGGATGGTAGACAGGGATGCATTTTGGTCATGGAAAGGAGTGGTTCAATGACCCTATCTCTAGAAGCTACGGAGATCCTTGTGTGTTCTGTAAAGATCTTTAAAGAAATGTAAAGTTCCAACTATGCTGCATTTGAGCAGCTCAGAAAATAAAGAAATCTTCACAAAGTTAATATTCTGGAGTCCCCTCCATTCCCTAGGATCATTGGAAGCTTTGCAGCGATACAAAAGGTCACAGCAGTGGCAGGAAAAGAGAAGATACTGCTTTGTATGTTAACGAGGATAAGCATCCGGGGTAGGAAGGTATCTGAAGTTGAACCATGACTCTTGTACCAACCCACCAGAGTGAACATGTGTGATTCGAGATGTAAGATAGCAGATATGAACAATATGACTAGATGAGTGCATTAACAGAATCACAGAATAGTTGAAGTTGGAAGGGACCTCTGGAGGAGATGGTCTAGTCCAACCTCCATGCTCAAAGCAGGGTCAGCTAGAGCAGGCTGCCCAGGCCTGTGTCCAGCTGCGTTTTGAATAACTCCAAGGATAGAAACTCTCTGGTCAAACTGCTCCAGTGTATACCACCCTCATAGTAAAAACCAAAACCAAAACAAAACCCAAGTTTTTTCTTATGTTCAGATGGAGCCTCCTGTGTTTCAGTCTGTGGTCATTGCCTCTTGTCCTGTCAGCAGGCTGTTAGGCCAAAAGAGCATCCCACACCCAGAGCAAAGCTGCAGCAGAAGACTGAAGGATGGAGAAGAGCAATGTAGCTCAGTGTGAATGTGGTGAAGGCTGCAGCTGCACCCTGCTGCTCCCTTCAGCTTCTGTCACCACACTCAGAGGGGCTGAAAGCATCAGATTGCATGTGCAGAGGGACACAGCATGGAAGATGAATCCCTCTCCTGCAATCACCTGCCCACGTTTGACAACTTCCCTCACAATCAGGTGGATTTTGCACAGATTCTTGTAGCAAAAAGCCAAAAGTTTCTTCTCAGTAGCAGCACACAGACATATGCAAGGGGAGTCACCTGTGTCCTGAGCTTTTTTGCAGGATAAGAGTGACTTTGATGCTGGTTTTTTGCCCTCCTCAAGCTTGAACGCATTGGGGGGTATTTTTGTGTTTGCTAACACTGTGTACTGCTTTTTCTTCACTGGTTGTAAATCTGTTACGTGTTTTATACAGGTGGGATACTTGTTCTTTGTTCTCTTTGCCACCTCTAAAACTGGTTCTACGTGGTTCACAAGGCTGCATTTCTTTAGTGAACAGTAATTGACCAACGGTGGTTCCATGGTCTGCAGTCTGCTCCACAGTGGTCCTCCATGGGCTGCATGGGGATGACATGCTTTACCATGCTATTCTCCATGGGCTGCAGGAGAATCTCTGCTCCAGTGCCTGGAGCACCTCCTCCTCCTCCTTCTTCACTGACCTTGCTGTGTGCAGGGCTGTTTCTCTCACATTTTTCTCACCCCTCTCTTGCGCAGCTGCTGTGCAGTGCTTTTACCCTTTCTTAAATATGTTATCACAGAGGTGCCACCAGCTTCACTGATGGGCTGTTTTGGGCAGTGGTGGGTCTGTTGTGGAGCTAGCTGAAACTGGCTCTGTCTGACATGGGGGCAGCCCCTCGTCTCTTCTCACAAAGGCCACCCTGCAGCCCCCGTGCTACCAAAACCTTGCCACATAAACCAAATACACTCCTCTTCATTTCATTTTTATTCCAGGGTCCTAGATAATTCAGTCTACACAGAATAATAAGTAGTTATTATTATCTACTCATTACAGAAATGTATCAACATTATTATAAGCATCACTCCATTGCCTAAAGCAAAGCCAATGCTAAAAACAAGCTAGGTAATAATCACTGAGTCATTCTCCAAGCAGAATAAGACAAGTCCCGAGGCTTGCAGTGCTAACACAAAGTCTATGGCTTGCCAGTTGCAATGCCAAGACCATATTTCTTCAGCTGCAGCACTGCGCCAACCAGTCCCCACATCGGGGCTTGCAGTATAATTGAGGCCTGCACAAAACTAGCTTGGCTGCCTGCAGGCAGGACCAATTAATTCGACATTGGAAATACTTATTTATGGATACTGAAGAACTGGCATTTGCTTCCACACCACGGTAAATCCAGAAGCTCCCCCGACAAGAAGCGACCAGGGATGGACTCTCATCTTTCTCCTCTTGTGTAAATACAGACTGATGCTCGGATCATAAGAGGTCTGAAAATGGGCTGGTTTCCAGCCCCAAGGGCGTCCCCAGCACAGGTCCTATTTACGAAGCAGGATGGCTATAGCAGGTGGATACTGATTTTTATTCACACAAACACGTCTGTGCAGAGCATGCACCACTCAAGGCTTCTGGTCCAAGCCCCCTGTGCAAACATGCTGGTTTTGGCTGGGATAGAGTTAATTTTCTTCATAGTAGCTAGTATGGGGCTAGGTTTTGGATTTGTGCTAAAAATAGTGTCGATAACACAGGGATGTTTTCGTTACTGCTGAGCAGTGCTCACACAGGGTCAAGGCCTTTTCTGCTTCTCACCCCACCACCAGTGAGTAGGCTGGGGGTGCACAAGGAGTTGGGAGGGGGCACAGCCAGGACAGCTGACCCCAACTGACCAAAGGGATATTCCACACCATATGACATCACACTCAGGAATAAAACTAGGGGGAAGGTTGGCCGCTGCTCGGGGACTGGCTGGGCATCGGTCAGTTGGTGGTGAGCAACTGTTTTCATTTGCATCACTTGTCTTTCTTGGGTTTTATTCCTCTCTCTTTGTTATTTTCCTTTTCATTACAATTTTTTAATATTATTTTTATTTTATTTCAATTATTAAACTGTTTTCATATCAACCCATGAGCGTTCTGACTTTTACCCTTCCCATTCTCTCCCCCCATCCTGCTGGGGGAGTGAGCGAATGGCTGTGTGGGGCTGAGTTGCCAGCTGGGGTTAAACCACGACAGTCCTTTTTGGTGTGGGGCTTCCTCAGGTGCTGGTGCTGGGGCTCTGTTATGGCTTGGGACTGACTGCTGGCATGTTTCTTTCCCCATCACATCTTGTTAGATGGATACAGTACGGTTGTGAGAAGGAAGTGAGAAAGGGCATGCTGGATTTTGGCTTTCTAGGAAGTTGTATCCAGTGAAACACCATGAAACAGAGGGAGGTGTGAGGAAAACACGTATGTCTGAGACATATCCAAAGGTCCCTTACAACTGCCTTTTTTTGACAGTTTGCAATGAAGGACCTACTAGGCTGCACCCAGGTACAGCCACCTGCCCTTTATGGAGGAGTTAAAAGGAGAATGTGTGTACAGCCTGCCAGCACCTCCAGCTAACCTCACCATCGTGACCCATCCAGCAGGCAGAGGCTGAGCAGACCACAGTGGTCAAAGTAGTTCCAGCTCACCCACCTGCCTGCCAGCACATGCCACACAGAAACCAGCCGTTCATCTCCACCCTTCGTCCTGTGAACCACAGGCATGCCTCTTCCTGTGTAAATAATTCCCAGTCTCTTAGATTTCCAGCCAGCTTCTCCTAGAAACCCAGTTCCTTCCTTGCTTAACCACTGGGCTTGCCAAACACCTTTATACGGCTGCTGGCAGGGGAGATAAGAACACACTGAGCGGGGTGGGGGGGAAGGAGGATAGATGGACAGACGGGCTATGGGTGTCTGTGCAGACAAGGGTGGATGACTAGGTGGACTGAGCTGTAGATAGGTGGGTGGAAATATCTCCAGAATTTGCCCCTGCTTCACAACAGCCACCGATGCGTAGAGGCCCTGCCTGCTGGTTGGTATCACCTGCTCTAGGCAGGGCACAAAGTAACAGCAGCTGACAACACAGGCCGCTTTGTGTGAAGCAAAGGCTGCCCCAGCTGCCTGCCGGTGGAAAGTCTTGTCTTTCAATGTGCGTTTCATCACATCTCAGAAGACACGTCTGAAGTCCAGTGGCAGAATTACATCCTTGAAATAATTTATTTTCCCATGACGCTGAGGAGACGTGCGAGAGGATTTCCAGAGGGAACGGAGGCTTAGGGTCAGCAAGAACAATCCCCGCCTAATTCCCAACTGCAAAATTCTTCATTTTCGATTAGAAATATTAAAAAACACTTCATTGGCATTTATTTCAGCTCCTTTAACTAACTGATTAACCGATCGACTTAATGAATTCCTCCGAGTTGCCTTCTCGCCTCTCCGCGCAGCAGGCCCGTATTCACCAGAAGCTGCCCACCCTGGCCTGTGCTCGCCTTCCCCCCCCCGGTTCTCGCCCCGCTGTGCGGCTCCTCGGGCTTTGCTCATCTCTCTGCTTCTCCTGCTTCGTTTCGGGCTGGTTTTCCAGCACGTTTCTAACCGGCAGCCCGCCGCCGCCGGAGCCGCCGGAGCCGCCGCC
>WAAD01003561.1:97585-141873 GCA_013389945.1 Fregata magnificens | reverse complement strand
GGGGGGGGGTCGGGCTGCGCTCCCCGTCTGCGAACAACCCCCGGCACCCATAGGTGCTGGTCCGGCACCCAGTGCCCGCCCCGGGGGGCGCCTCCCTTCCTTGGGCTTCTATTTATTGGGGTCCCCCCCCTCCTTCGCCCCGAGACCCCCCCGGAGGAGGCCGGCACGGGGGACCCTCGGGCCAGGGTGGCCGTTTGCGTCCTCTGAGCAGCCCCAGCGTGTGGTTTTTTGGGGCCAAGGCCTGCAGAAATGGGCAAAACTCTCCTTTAAAGTTTTTGTCTCCAGCTCCAGGTGTCACCCAGGGCCAGGGCATCCCCCCGGGGCTGGGCAGAGCATCACCCCGCCCGGCTCCGGCCGCTACCGAGCTCCTACGCTGGAGCCAGCCCTGATGTGATGCGGTGTCCCTGCGGGAGGTCCCCCCACGATTAAAGCCAGGGGAGTATTTTTAGCCTCCCCCCAAAATCCCCGGCAGTCTTTGTGAGAAGGGCGGAGGTGGCGGGGTGCCTTCGTCCCCCTTCTCCTGCCTGGAATAAAGGCGGTTTCCAGCTGGTCCCGTGGCTTTTGCCAACTTCTCTTAGCGAAGGAATGGCTTTGAAGGAGAGCCAGGGCGGGCGGGGAGCGTGGGGGCCCAGGTGCCGGGGCTGCCAGGATCCCCCGGGGGCAGCGGGATGGGCGTCCCCGGGCTGGAAATCTGGGGACGCACCGTGGAGCATCCCGGTCCATGCCAGCACGTGCTGGCCGCTGCCATGGATCTTCCTCTCAGCCGGGAAGGGGGAGGCAGCTCCAGCCAGGAGGAAGCAGCAGGAATTTTGTTTGGCTGCTTGGAGACGCTGCGGTTAAGTGGGATGGGGATGGGGGGAGAGGCGTCCCCCAGGAATGGCGGGGGTCTCTGCGGGGTTTGGTTAGTAAAGCTGCAGCGAGCGTGGCTGAGAGCTGGGAGTCGTGACCGCCGTCGTGTGTGCCATGGGGGGCACAGGGCTGAGACCTCCCATCCCACCGGAGGCTGCGGGGAACCCTCATGGGTGCTGAACCGCTGCCAGGCCTTCGGCATCCCCATGTTCCAGCACGAGGGGAAGAGGGAAATCCAACCAAACAAGCCCCCGCCCCATGCTGTCCTCTGAGTCCTGACGGGGCGATAGCGTCAGGCAAGGGAAATAAACAGCGGCGCCTCTGGGGAGGTCTGGGGGGCAGGAGAGACTCTGTGACCAAACCGAGCCTTGGTCTTCCCTGTCACCACCCCAGATCCCGGCCGGTGGCTTGGCGAGTAGGAGAGAGCAAGGGTTCCCGGTCTTGCTCCAGCAGCTGCTGGGTGGGAAGGGGTGACCAGGTCCCACCAGGCCCCCAAGACAGGGCACTGCTGTCTTGGAGACACGGCCGCATGCACCCGTCTGGGAGCCGGTTCCAAATCGTGGGGAGAGGAGCGATGCAGGTGAGCGGGGTGAGGGCTGGAGGCTGGTGCTCACCATCAAGGAAACATACTGGTGTTGGCTGGAGCTGCTGCGTGCCTCAGTTTCCCTCCTGGAATTAAAGAGGGCTCCCCCCTCCGAGGGGGCTTGTGTGACTTCAGGGTCCTTGGGGCTGCTGCAGAGGCAGAACCCGCGGTCTCTGGAATGGGCTGGAAGGTCGGATCCAGCCCTTGGTGGTTGGAGCCGGGTGCTGTGTGCATGTCACATGGAACTGGGCACCTCCGGGCTGGGGCAGGGTGACATGGCAGAGGCTGCCGGGGCGTTTGGTGGCAGAGCTGGCAGCCGGGCTCGCAGCTCACCCCGTCACCATGTAAATAATACCGCGTCCCTGCCATGTGCTGCTCTTTGCACCCAGCGCGGCGCCGCATCCTGCTCCCAGCCCGGCAGCGCTGCCACCCCAGGCCCTGGCACCCGTGGCGGCTCCTTCGCCGGGTGGCACGAGCCGGCGGTGGCGGGGAGGCGGAAGAATGGCCNGGGGAGTGGCGGTGGCTGCTCAGGGTCCGCAGGCTGCGAGCCTGGGTGGCTGCGGTGCAGGTGCAGATCAGTCCCTTCCTCCATCCCCACGGGGAATCCCTCGTGCTCCCATCCCCGCTGTGCTGACGTCCTCAGCTTCCCCCGACCAGGAGCCCTCATCTCCGAGCTGGGCTGGGGAGTGATGGGTGCTGTGGGGGGCTCCAGACATTGCTGCCCTCTGCTCCGGAGGGTTGACCCCATGCAGCCAAGGCCCGTGTCCCTGGCAGCCAGCCTGGTACATCGGGGATGCCAACGATGCCCGCAGCAGGGTGCAGTGATTTTCTCTGCATTTACTACCCTGGTGCTTGGCTCTGCCTGCCCCATCCCCACCGGTCGGCTCACAGACCCCTTCCTGAAAGCCCCTGTGACCATCCCGAGATCGTCCCCAGTCCCCGTGTTCAGCCTCCTGTGGCCGTGAGCTGGCACCGGGGTGGGCTGCCCCATCCCAGGCACCTGGAGCAGCTTCTTCCCCCACTTGCACGGTGATGCATCCAGAACATCTCATGCTGCCTCGGTTTCCCCTTCCTGAGGCTACGCCAGGTTTGTGAGCCTGTAGCATCCAGGCGTCCAGCCCTGGCATCCCCCCCGGAGGCAGGGGATGCCTCTGCCCCAGCCCACAGCTCCGGAGAGCCTGGGGTGCCCAAATTTGGTGCAGAGAGGGGGCATGGGGGGCTTTGGGGCACCCCAGCATCCTCCCCATTGTAGATGTATTGCAAGACCCCTCCGGGCAGGGGGTTTGGCTCCCACCTCGGCCCTGGTCCCCTCGCAGCAGGCTCATCCTGGCCAAAGCCTGTCTACAGCATCCCATCCAACGAAGAGGGCCTCGGAGAGCAGTGCCGAAGCCAGGCTGACCCCGCTGTCAGGAAATTGGCCTTGACATCAGCCCGAAAACCTTCGGCGAGAGAGACAGAGAGAGAGAGAGAGTCTCTTTACTGTAATTCCTCCGCGGTTTCATCCCTCGCCCTTCTTGCTGTTCACGCCCTCTAAATATTTCCAGCCTGTTATCATGCCTCTGGTACCTGCAGCCAAGCCGCCCTTAACCCTTTCCTGATGGCTGGGGCCAGCGTGTGTTTGGCTACGATGCTCTGTGGGCAGCGCCGCAGGCAGGTTGGCGTTGGGTTTGCGCTGGGGTTGAGTTTGCCCTGATGCTTGGTGGGGACAAATGGAGGCTGCCTGGGTAGGGAGGGATGGAGCAAGGATGGGGGGACCAGGCTGGGGATGGGGAGCACTCTAAGCGAGTGCAGGATGCGGCTGGCAGGGGCTGCGGGGGGAGCGGGGCACTGGGGAGATGCAGTGTGCTGGGGCTGCCGGTGGTCCACGGTGCTGGGGGCCACAGCTGAGACCCTGCATGAGCCCCGGGGGTTGTGGAGAGCCACATCCCTGGGTGTGGGATTCATGTGATTTAGGTCCGTGTCGGGCATCGGCGGGAGGTGGGTCCCATTTTTAGCTCTGCTGTGGACCCCTTCGGGGAGCTGGGCACCCTCACAGATCTCTCCCACCCGTGCCTGGCCCCGAGCCGTGGGGATGCATGCTGGGCTGGTGGGGACAGGCTGGTGTATTCGTGCTACATGATGCTTCATCCCCTCCTTGGTTGAAACAGCCTCTGCAAGAGCCAGGGAGGCATTTTCCATGGCTGCTGGAAGCTGCTTGGATCCAAAGAGGCGCTGGGCATGCTGGCCGAGCCTCTCATACCCTGCTACCCTCTTCCTCGAATCCATCTCTCCGGGGGCAGCCAAAGCCCTGCCTGGCAGCAAAAGCCTTGGGGACCACAGGCCTGGCAGGGGACCGGCTGGGCACTGTGGCTCCGGCGTCCCCAGGATGCCTCCAGCTCCTCTCCCAGCCCCGGGAGCTTGGCTGCTGCCCCGCACATCTGCATGGCAGAGCAGCCGCCTTTCCAAGGGCCAGCTGGGCTGGGGGGAGCGGCGGCCGCCGCACTTGGCAGGGCTAACGAGCTCGGTTTGTTTTCTTTCTTTGCTTTTGCAGAGCCTGGATGGGGACCAAGCCGTACTCCAGAGGATCAGGAAATATGTGAAAGCCATTCACGTCTCCGGGCTCAGTGAGTTGTGCTTCAAGAGCCGATGGGCATCCCTGGGCCACTGGGCTGGTGGGGCCTGTGATGGTCCCATCCTCCACCAAGGCTGGTCACATCTGTCCGTGGGCTGATGCAGCAGGACAGTTGGGTGGCCATGGGTGCTGGCCAGCCAGCCAGCCTGGCAATGTGATAGGGTCCCCAAAACTGGCTTAAAAAGGGGTAAAAAGGGAAATCAAGAACCTTAGGGAGGTTGTTTAGGGCATGCCGCTGCTGTCCTGCGGTAGGATCAGCCCAGCTCTGCTATGGAGGGATGGGGAGATGGGTGATGGGTGCTGGTGGGAGCTCATGATGTGGCCATCTCCCAAGGACGGGGTGCTGCAGGGCCACCCCGCGTCCTTCACCAGTGTCTCCCCGTGCAGCCCACGTGGAGAACGAGGAGCAGTACAGCGAAGCCCTGGAGAACTTTGGCAACAACCACCTCTCCCAGAACAACCACGAGCTCTCCACCGGCTTCCTCAACCTGGCTGTCTTCACCCGCGAGGTCACTGCGCTCTTCAAGAACCTGGTGAGCCGCCCCACATTCCCCCGGCACGCTGCCGAGATCGGGGGGAGGTTTAACCACCCGAGGGGGGGAATCATGGGGTTCGCGGTGTCTCCGGTGCAACCTCAGGCTGTTCTCTGCATCCGGCTATTGCCAAGCCGGGAAAATCTCCAGGGTCCGTCTGGATTTGGAAAAACCACCCGGTGCAGCCCCCCTCCTCCTGATTTAGCTGCCCTCCACCACAGCTGGCAATCCCCAGCTCCCATCCTGGGCTCGGGGACACGCTCCTGGTGCTCCCAGACCATGGCGATATCCCTGTTGCTGGATTTACAGCTCATTCCCAGCTCCGCCAGGGACGCTGATGCTGGGACTCAATGGGCGGTTGGGGCTGCTATTTTCTTTTTTCCCTTTCTTTCTTTCTTTCTAATTTTTTTTTTTTTCACATCAATTGCATCTCTGATCTTGCTTGCCAAGAAGTAAATCAAAGCCATGCCGAGCCGCGCAGCGGGGCCTTGGGGAGCCGCGGCTGCACGGGAAGCAGGCAGGCAAGCAGGCAGAGGTGGCTGCGAGCTGAGCTGGCAGCACCGTCCCCACCACGGGAATGGCTCCGGTGGAGAATTCAGTTCCCGGAGGGAGCTGGGTCCGTACATGCCAAGCAGCAAAGCCCTGGGGGTCCCGTGCCGCTGGCCCCCTCTCCGGTCCCTTTCGACCCCCACCCCAAAGGGTGTTTTTGGCCCCGGCTCTGCTTAAGGAGGAGATTTATTTCTGCTGCCCTTCCCCCAGCAAGAATCTCAGATTTCGGCGTCTTCCTCTCCCAGTTACCCCAGTCTGGGCCTCCCCACTCCCCGCTCCTCCCCACACTCCGGGGGGGGCTCTACCGGGCTGCCGGCGTGGGAACAGCCACTGCCACTGCCGTGTTCCCCCTGCTCTCCCCGGAGCAGGGTTACATGCTGGGACCCTCGACTGGATCTGAAAAGCCAGGTTTCCCCTCCCGGAGCTGTCGGAAGCTGGGTGTCCTGTCACCCCGCAGCTGTCGGAAGGGGAGTGCCCCGTCCCCCTTCGTTCGGGGCTGGTCTCATGTCCCGGAGCCGGGTTTCTCCCAAGGTGCTGCCAGGGACCAAAACCCTTGGGAGCCTTTAAAAGAAATCTGGGTGCAGCGGGGAGGTCCTGTGTGGGTGCTGGAGCTGCTCTAGCAGCCCTAAAATGGGGTGTTGCCCCATGGGACACGTGGAGGGACGCCGGGACCGGAGCAGGCTCCTGCATCCCCACCATGGCCCCCTGCACGGTGCTGGTGGGCACAGCGGTGGCCACGTTGCTGTCCCCAAACCTCAGGAAAGGGGGACATTTTGGGAAGCCCCTTTGACATCGAGTAGGGGAAGGCTCTTTGCATCACGGGGCCGTGGCGGGGCTGGTGGCATTGCCGGGTGCCGTAGGTGGACGGGGACAGGGTGGTGATGGGGGGGAACAGCTTTGATTTTGGCAGCCGTGACGCCGATGTGGTTTGTGGGAAGGGCCCCGCGTCAGACATCTTGCAGCCAGCTCCGACAAGCCTCAGCCTGCCCTGTGCCTGGATCCGGCCCTG
The DNA here is from genome assembly GCA_013389945.1 of Fregata magnificens. NCBI lineage: Eukaryota > Metazoa > Chordata > Aves > Suliformes > Fregatidae > Fregata > Fregata magnificens. The sequence continues at coordinate 135,739 of WAAD01003561.1, read as the reverse complement.
CTTCCAGCCTCTTTAACCCTTCATGGGGCAGCAATGGAGCCGGGGGTGGGGACCCCCAGCGCTGGGAAGGACCTGGGGCTCCGGCTCCTCAACCTGTCCTGAGGTGGGGACCCCTGTGGGGTAACCCTATCTCTACCCTTTGCAGGTGCAAAACCTGAATAACATCGTCTCCTTCCCCCTGGACAGCCTGCTGAAGGGGCAGCTGAAGGACGGCCGCCTGGTGAGTCCCCTCCAGCACTGTCCCCGAGGCTCTGAGGCTGGGGACATATCGCAGCAAGACCCCTGTTAGGGGCTCGGCTTGTGCCCATGGCCAGGAGAAGGAAGGAGCAAATGCCCAAGGCTGGAAGGCAGCAGCGAGGGCTGGAAGGGGCTGGAGCAAGGGGTGAAGACCCGGTGGGGATGTCCCTTGTCCCTGAGGAGCAGGGCAGGGCTCAGCGATGCAAAGCAAAGCCCTCGGCCGCGGGATGCTGCTTCAGTGCCGCTGGGTCTTTCGCCTTCCCTGACGGCTGCCGTCCCCCCTCTGCTTTTGCCGCAGGACTCCAAGAAGCAGATCGAAAAGGCCTGGAAGGATTATGAGACCAAAGTGTAAGGAACCCACTGCCTCCAGCAAAATCCGCCTAATCCCACTCCACACAAAGGTGTTTTGTCCCAGGGCTGCAGCCAGGCACTGATCGGTGCCGGTTTGCCATCGGGTGGGCTACGGACCAGCCTCTCCCAGCTAGAGGGGCTGGAGATGTTTCTCCTGATCCCGTCCCCACCGTAGCCTGCCCCGTGGGACACCCCTCAGAGCAGGGCTATCCGCAACCCGCCGTCCGGTCCCGCAGGGGGAAGATGGAGAAGGAGAAGGAGCGAGCCCGCTTGGCGGGGGTCATCCAGGCCGAGCCGTCCGCGACGGAGGTGGCTGAGGACATGCAGAAGGAGCGGCGGCTCTTCCAGCTCCATATGTGCGAGGTAGGGGCTGTGCTGGGGTGGGGACGGGGACCGTTCGGCCCCAGAGGGACACAGGGGACCACTCTGCTCAGAGCTGCATGGGGATGTCGGAGCCTGTCCCCATCCCCGCCGCCAAAGCAGCCCCGTGTGGGTGCAGCATGGCACCCTCAGCTGTCCCCATGCGTGTCCCTGCGTGGTCCTGGCTCAGGGACCCCCCCATCCCTAACTTGGGGTCCCTGCGGGATGCAGCTTCGAATGGCGCCCACAGGTTACCCTGCAGTGAGGTGCCCGGGGGTTGCACCCGCATCCTCCCAGCCCCGCTGCTGCGCCTCCTTTGCAAAGCCAGAGGCTGGCGTTTGGGGCAAAAAAGTGAGCTTTTTGGATAACATGCCTGAGGTTGGCTTTGCGGTTTTGCCCTATTCTCAAAACTGCTCTTGGTTCTGGTTAGGGTGGCTCACGGGCAGCCCCAGATCCCCGATGATCCCGGGGGTCCATGCTCAGGAGGTGAGATGGGAATAGGTGAAGGATGGAGACCCAATGTCAGACCCCTCAGCGAGGAGGGGACCCAGGTGTCCTAGCTCCAGACATCCCCACAGCCCCATAAACCTTCTGAGAGTGACACAGAGCAGGGGACAAGTCCCCAGTGAGTTGTCCCAGGGGTCTCTCACATCCCTGAGGGCCAGGCAGCAGCACTGGAGCCCCATGCAGCCCCATGCCCCTGCCCAGCAAAGGGCAGAGGTTGCGGGGAGGAGGCTGCACCCGTCGCAGCGGGGCTGGGGCTGGGCACGGGGCCGGGGAGCTGGGACCCGGCCAGATGAGTCACTCCCTTGAATAGCACCACTGTGAAATAAATAACAGCACATGGAAACGCGGGAGCTGCAGCCCGGCCGGGGAGGGGCCGCTGCCGGCAACCCTGCAAAGAGTGGCTCCGTGCGAGCGGGCACACATGCGCGTGTGTGCTGGCATGCACGAGAGCTGCTGCTTTCCTGGGGAGCCTGCCTGGAAATGCGGGGGGCAGCTCTTCTAGGGGGCTGGCTGGGGCTGGGATGTGTGTTGCATGTAGGTTTATAGGTGGATGGTATTTGCTGCTTCCTGGGGTGGAGGCATGATCCGATTTCACCCCAGGGGTGATGTGTGGGGTGGTTGCATCTCCCCATCGTGGGCCATCTCACACCCCCAGGGGCCGTGGGGTGGATGGATGCAGCTGGACCCAGACCCAGGCGGTGCTGGGAGCATCCCTTTGGCCATGGGTCTCAGCCAGTGCTGGCTGGGACTCTCCCCTGCCACCATCACCCAGGGGCATGGGTGGCAGGGCAGGGAAGTCCCGCAGGAGCTGGGCGCATGTGACCTTTTCCAGCAGGGACTTTGTTCAGGGGGTGCAGTTGATGCCGGGCACCCCAGGGCTCTGGGTTGGATGGCACGTCGGCTTTGCATCTCTGGCTTGCATGGGGCAATTTAACAACTCCCCCTGGTCAAGGTGATCCCTCGCTGGGCACGGGTGCCCAGAGTGCCTGCGGTGCTGGGAGGCTCCATCCTGGGGGCCCTATCCTGCCATGGTGCTTCCCCACCATGGAAAGACCCTGGAGCTCAGGGCTGCCTTCCCCTCCCCTCGCCTCCTGCTTGAAACCATCCTCCAGCAGCTGCGTCGGTCTGGAGAGGAGCTCGCAGGGGGAAATCTCTTCCCCGCCTTGTTTTGCTCAGGGCGAGCAAGGCTCCAGGTCTTTTCTGCCTGCAGCTGATGGATGGGTTTGGTGTATCAAGCTGAAATTCCCCGTCCCGCGGGACACCTCCGCGAGGACTGCAGACCTCCAGGGCTGATGTGCCGCAGGCGCTCACTGCTTGAAATCTGATTTTTTTGGGAGCAAAGGGGACATGTCTTAAAAAACATTTGGGCTATTTTTCTTTTTTTTTTCCTTTGCGAGCTGCCTTGGGTTTTGGTTATTTATTAACTCCAGAAGTAATGAGCAGCAGGAGAAGCATGCTCGGCTGGAAACCCCGGGGGCCTGCCTTGGTCCTTGAACTTTTCAGGGCTTGGAGGACTTCCAGAGCCAGGTTTTCTGAGGGTGGTCCCCAGCGAGCTGCCTTCGAATCCAATGTCGTGACTCGACTTCTTGAAACCCAGCCAGCATTTTAACCCTCCTCTCCGCATGGGAAAGGGAGGCGAGGGCTGGGCAGGCTCTTGCTCTTTCCTCCAGGATATTTTCAAGTGGTCCTCCTCTCCATCACCTAACCGGGTGTCTTCTCCTCCTCCAGTACCTGCTGAAAGCCAGCGAGTCTCAGATGAAGCAGGGACCAGATTTCCTGCAGAGCCTCATCAAGTTTTTCCACGCTCAGCACAAGTAGGTCCTGCCTGGGTCGGGGGGGCTCATCCCCGGGGTCGGTCATCACCCCTGGGAGGTCCCACGAGGGCCTGGGGTCACCTTCTCCCATCCCAGCTCCATAAAGCTGTTGGTGAAGGTGTTGGGCAGAGCTCGTCGCTCTCCGGTTGCAGCCGGGGAGTTGAAACGTGCTTTGTTGGCTTGAGGAGCTGTAAACGTGTCCGTGGGGGCTGGGGGAAGGGGGTTGGCTCGGGATATATCCGATGATTTGGTTTCTGGATAGATTTCCAGGGATGAGTTCAGCCGAGCGGCTCCGCCATTAGCTGTGGGGCTCGTAACGAGTGTGTTTGGAGCAAGGATTAACACCCCCTCACCTTTCCCGTTGCTCCATGAGGCTGGAGTAACAGCGTGTGGGTGTCGTGTCATCTCCTCCAGCTCTAGAGTGGGGAAACTGAGGCAGGGAGGGGGCAGTTGCGCTGGCCAAGAACATGACCTCGACTGGGGCTGTGACCAGAGACCCCCAGGATCTGGCTTCCAGCAGGGCTGGGTCCCCAATGAGATGAGCTTGCATCAAATAAGAGGCCAATCCTGCATCCCAAACACCCCAAATATTTGGGGTATCCAGACCCCATGGGCTGGGCTTGGCCTTTGGTGAGGTCTCTCCAGGTCCTGGTAGCAGGGGAACCACAAAGCAAGAGCAGCTTCCCAGGAGGGTTGCTATGGTCTCCTGCCACGTTTTCTCTAAAAAAAACTTTTTTTTTTTTTCCCTCCATCTTCCCCATCTGCATCTTAATCACATTAAATAAATGCCCAGTTTCTTCCAAGATGGCTGGAAGGCTGCCCAGAACCTCTACCCCTTCATTGAGAAGCTCGCTGTGTCCCTCCACGCGGTAAGTCCCCCAGCCTGCCATCCAGTGTCAGACATATCGCTCGAGATGCCACCCCCTCTCCCCATGGCAGCCCCCGAGAACGCCCGCATTCAGCGCAGCAGTGAGGGCAGCTGCCTCCCTTTCCAGCTCCACCAAGCGCAAGAGGAGGAGGTGAAGCAGCTCACGCAGACCCGCGATTCCCTCCGCAGCATCCTGCAGCTGGAGAGCAAGGAGGTGAGACCCCGGGATGGGCAGGGGAGAGCTGGGAAGGAGGGTCAGGAGGGTGCTGGGTGCTAAGGAGGGGTGACTGCCCCAGGGTTAGCTTGGGGATGGGGAACAGCAGGGAAAGGGGAGCTGAGGACCAAAGGACATCCGTGGGGGAAGAGCAGGAGACCTGGGAGGTGCTCAGAGGCTGGGAGGGGATGGGGGGTCTCTGGCATCCCAAAGGACACTGCACCCACGTAAGGATGAGGTCACTTGGGGGCAGCAGCCACCTCTGCACCTCTCACTTTGCTTTTTAAATGCTTTTTTTTCCCCCGGTGAGCTCAGGAAAACCTGAGCAGGAAGAACTCTGGCAGCGGCTACAGCATCCACCAGCACCAAGGGAACAAGCAGTATGGGACGGAGAAGTCAGGATTTCTGTACAAGAAGAGCGATGGGTGAGGATGAGTGTTATTTGCCCAGAACCTCCTGGCTCCATCCTGGTGTTGCTGTGGGCTGGGAGAGCACCACACTCATGGGAGGTCCCAGAGCTGGGGCAGCCCGAGGTGGCACTGTTTGGGTGAGGTTTTTGGTCACTGTTAGACAGGTCTTTGGGTGCAATTGGTCCCATCTGGTCTTGAGCATCCATCAACACTTGGAGAATGGGATTTTTCCCCAGGCTGGAGGAGACCTGAGAGCTGGTGTTCAGGGGTTCGTGGGTCTCCAACTGCAGCTGGGGAAGGAAGAGGTTTGGAGGTGGTGCAGGGGACCTTCCCCTGCGACGGTTTGGTGTCGTCAGCCCATTTCTTATATGAAGGCCCACAGTAGGCTCTGATGACCAGGGTGCTTCTCCTGTGATGCTCTCCTGGGTGGCTGGCTGGGCACAGTGGCTGGTGCTGTGTGGGTGTAGTGTCCTTGGATGTGGGTCTCCAGGAACAGCCGCCCAGTGCCAAGTTCACTGTGAAGAGCTGTGAGCTGTGCGGCTGATGGGAGAGGAAGAAATTCCTTGTTTCTTGGGCGTGGAGGGAGAACGGATCCTGGTGGGATCATCTAGGGTGAAAAATAAAATCCTCAGAGCCCCAAAGAGGGGGTCTTCACCTTCTCAGTGGGCCTCTGGTTGAGGGGCACCATGTTTTGGGCAGGTGGTTATGTGCTTTGCTGAACTGGGGCTACCAGATCTGTGATGCTGTTGGCCAGCATGGCCTGTGGCCAGCCCGCTCAGCAGGACATTTTGTGCTCTGTGAGTTACAGGAAGCACAACCCCATGTCCAGAAAGCCATCAGGCCTCTGCCAGGGGCTGCCGTGGGTGGTTTGGGAGGTGGATGAATGCGGGCGATCAGGGCTGTGCAACGCATCCTCACTCCTCCTCTTCTTCCTCCTCCTCAGGATCCGTAAAGTGTGGCAGAAGAGGAAGTGCGGCGTGAAGTACGGCTGTCTGACCATCTCCCACAGCACGGTGAGGAGCAGCAGGGGGCTGCTCTGACCCTTGAAGGAACTCTTTGAGTGTTGGTGTCCATTGGATTTCAGGTTTAGTTTTGCCCAAACTGGTCACAAATTTGCTTGGCTTAAAATTTAGTATGAGCTGGGACCGGACGTACTAAATGGGGTCTCCCATGTTTGATAGGTGTCAATGGGAGGGGACTGCAGGTTTGGCTGGAGCAGTGAGATGGGTGTTGAGGTTCCAGACAAGGCCAAAGGGGCCGGGGTGGTTTGGGCGCAGGGTGCTGCCCCCTGGCGGTGGAGGCTGAGAACTGCAGCGGGGACAGAGGACGTGGCACAGGGACGTTTCTGAGCCCTGTTCTCCTGCCAAGGGTCGGAAAGGGTCCGACTCGCCTGGTTATCCCAAAAGGAACCATCTGGGGATGGCAGTTGTCCCACCGGAGTTGCCGTCGGAGGTGTGCACTTAGCGATGCACATCCCACCCCTTCCCAGTCCTTTAACCTGCCTCTTGTCCTCACACCCTGCAGATAAACCGTCCCCCGGTCAAGCTGAACCTCCTCACCTGCCAAGTGCGGCCCCACACCGAGGAGAAGAAATGCTTCGACCTGGTGACGCGTGAGTCCTCGGAGCGGGATGCCATGGCTGGGGTGGGTGTGTTTGACCCGGAGGCGGCTGAGCTGCAGATGGGAACTGCCTTTTTGGAGGAGAGCATCCCGAGCGGGTTTTCCCAGCGGCCGGCTGGCCCTCCGCCAGCCCTGCCATGGCACCTGGGCACCCTTTGCCCTTTTAATCTGGCTCTGGGCGTCTCCCTGGCTGCCTTTACGGAGGAAGGACCAACCTCTCCAAGGAGATCTGGCAAGCTCCAGACAAAAAGAGGTCGCGACAGGGCTTGGGTGATAGATGAGTGACGTGCAGTGATTTTATTTTATTTTAAAGCAGCCCCTTTGGAGTAGTTTCAGCCCCTTCCTGTGGTCTTGGGCATCCTCGAATCCTCCCACTCACCTTCTCCCCCCTCTCCCCATCCCTGCAGACAACAGGACGTATCACTTCCAAGCAGAGGACGAGCAGGAGTGCGTTGTGTAAGTGCCGCAACCCGTCCTCACTCCTAGTGGTGCTGGATCCTGCTGCTCCTCCTCCTCCTCCTGACCGGGGCTCCCCCCTGCCCAGGTGGGTCTCGGTGCTGCAGAACAGCAAGGACGAAGCCCTGAGCAATGCCTTCAAGGGGGAGCCCAACGGTGGCGGGGCGGCGGCGGGCGGCGGGGCGGACGGCGGCGTGCAGGAGCTCACCAAGCTGGTCATCAGCGAGGTGAAGAACATGCCGGGAAACAAGCAGTGCTGTGACTGCGGGGCACCAGGTAGGTCGGGGCTTGGCGTGTCCCCCCGCCCCAGGTGTGTGTCGGGTACCTGGGAGGGGTTGCAGCATCCCGCGGGGCTGGATGGTGATGCTGACCCCTGCGCCGCTCCCCCCGCAGACCCCACCTGGCTCTCCACCAACCTGGGCATCCTGACGTGCATCGAGTGCTCCGGCATCCATCGAGAGCTGGGTGTGCATTACTCCCGCATCCAGTCCCTCACCCTGGACGTCCTCAGCACCTCCGAACTGCTGGTAAGCTGCTCCCCGAGCCCAGAGATCTCGCAGCCACCAGGAATCGCCCTCTGCAGCTCCCAAACCTCCTGGGACGCAGAGTTCATCCCTCCTCCTCCATCCCGTCTGTGCCCAGTTTGCTCCAGTGCTCGCAAACTTGCCTCAGTTTCCCCAGCGGCAGTTTGCAGCCCCCAGCGTGGTGGTCTGGACAAGTGGCAGGGGGGGCTCTGCAAAGCCGCTTGCTAAGGGGGGGGATGCTGGCAGCCCCCCAGGATTTACTCCCTTTTAAAACAGACTTCCCTTGCCGTGAAAGAGCATAATCCCCGAGGGAGATGTTGCTCTGGGAAGGTCCTGGGTGGATCCAGTGGATTCCTTCCCTCTGCCTCTGGGATGGGGATGGGGATCTGGCTGGGGCAGGGCGAATGCGGCCAGGAGGACTCGTCTCCCCTCGTCCCTCTCTCGCCGCAGCTGGCCGTCAGCATCGGGAACACCCGCTTTAATGAGATCATGGAGGCCACGCTGCCCGCGCAGGACTGTCCCAAGCCCTCGGCTGGCAGCGATATGTGAGTCGGCTGCTGGCCAGGGGGCTCGGGGTGGGCTGGGAGGAGGAGGAGGAGTGCATGGTGCGTGGTCTGTCCTTGTCCCTGTGCTGCTGCCCATTGGCTCCGAGACAGCTGGGGATGGGAGAGGGGGGGATCCTGGTGTCATCACCTGAATTTTGGTGGGGATCTGCACCTTTTTTGGAGGTTTCTCCCTGATCCCGAGGCTTCAGGAGGAGGCAGGAACCTGGGGTGCCTCCGGCTCTGGTGGGGACAGGGAGATCTGGTCTCTGTGCCCATCTGAGCAGATGCCACGCTGCCCTTCCCACAGGGCTGCCCGCAAGGAATACATCGTGGCCAAGTACATGGAGCGACGCTACGTGCAAAAAAGCGGCCGTGATGACCCCCACCGCCTCTGGGAAGCCATTCGTGCCCGTGACCTCCTGGCCCTGCTCCAGACCTTCGCCGAGGGGCACGATCTGGCCAAGCCCCTGGCCAGCCCCGAGGGCCAGGTGAGCCCCACGCTGCCATGGCCACCCTGCTCCGTCTGCCTGGCAGCATAAGTGGATTTTCCCCCTCTGGGAGCCCATGCTCAGGGTTTTCCCGGCCTTTGGGTGGAGATGTGCCGTTGGGAAGATGAGCATCCTCAGGTCCAGCTCTCTTCTCCCTTCCATCTTGGAGAAGATGAAGCATCCTTGGGTCCAGCTCTCCTCTCCCCTCCACCTCGTGGGAGATGAGCATCCTCAGGTTCAGCTCTCCTCTCCCCTCCATCTTGTGGCAGGACCTGGGCGAGCTGGCGCTGCACGTGGCCGTGCGCCACGCTGACAGATCGTCTCTTCCTCTGGTAGACTTCATCATCCAGAACGGGTGCGTCCCCAGCTGCCCACAGTGTCCCCTGCCTGCTCCCCTGCCTGCTCCCCCGTGGAAGGAGCGAGCATGAGCGCGGGGGACTGATGCTCGTGTGCTCTTGAGCCTTGAATTTCTTGCTGGTGGCTTTGCACAGGGGGACGCTGGACCGGGTGACGCAGGATGGGAACACGGCTTTGCACTACGGTGCGCTCTACAACCAGCCCAACTGCCTCAAGCTGCTCCTGAAGGGCAAAGCCGCCTTCACCACGGGTACGGGGCCGGGAAGGAGGGTTTTGGGGGGGCCCTTTGCTTGGGGCTCTCCATTGGGAGCGGAGCAGTGAGGCTGTAACCTGGATCCGGCCCCTTTCATCCTTTGGGCAGTGAACGCAGTGGGTGAGACGGCTTTGGACGTGGCCAGGAGGCTCAAGCACGTCGAGTGTGAAGAGCTGGTAGGTGGGATGGGGGAGATGCTTGGGCTGGGGAGAGGGGTCTGAAGCCCGGGGTGAGGGCTGGCATGGAGGCGGGGAGCTCCTGGGACCTGTCCCCCCCATACTGAGACCCCTCTGACCTGCCCCATTTGGCAGCTGGAGCAGGCGCAGGCAGGGAAGCTCTCCCTGCAGATCCATGTCGACTACGACTGGGAGACCCCCCAGGAGTTCCCCTACGACAGTGAGGACGAGCTGGAGGAGAAGGTACCCGCCGGATGGTGCGGGGGGACACCCCACGTCCTCAGCGAGGGGGCTGAGGGGTGCAGACCTTGTCGGGGGGGCTGGCAATAGCGGGGTAGCCCTAAAGCCGGCTGTCTGCCCCCAGGTGAGCCCCCTCCAGCGCTCCTTCAAGGGCACGTCACCGCTGGCCACCAGCCCCCCACCCGCCTGCCCCCAGACCCGCTGGAGCTGCATGGGGATGGACATCACCAACAAGACCTATGAGAGCATCCTGGTGCCTTCACGCCCTGCGCCCCGCAGGGCCCACAGCGAGGAGATACCCCCGCCGCTGCCCCTCAAAAACCCCACGCGGGGCGGCTCCCGCCCCAAACCTGGCCACAGCCCCACTGGTGAGTCAGGGTGGGGGAGGTCACCCATGGTGGGGCTGTCCCTTCACCCAGACATCAGGTTTATTGTCTCCGTCATGTGTCACCCTCCCCAGAGCGCCCCGAGCTTCCCCGGCAGGCATCTGAGACGCACTTCCCTGGGCCGGCGGAGGCTCCGGCACCACGCACCCTCCCCTCCACCGGCAGCACCAGCGCCCTGGATGGCACCACCAGCCCCCCGGCCACCGGCACCCGCAGCCCCACCGAGAACCGGCGGGCAGCGTACTGGGAGACCCGCTCAGAGACAGAGAGCAGTGGCACCCGGCGGGGGACAGAGCTGAGCCCCACACCCGGGCAGCCGCCACCGGGTGGCACAGCCCCCGACATCCCCCTCGTCAAGTTCGGGTAGGGACCCCCTCACCTCCCCAGCCTGGGGGTGCACCGGGTGTGTGTGGGGGTCATTGCATGGTGCTGGGGGGTCAGCTTCAACCCCTGCCAGCCCACCTCCTGGGCATGGGGAACCCCAAATTGTCCCTGGGGGGTGTGGAGCAAAGGGGTCCGCACCCTGACCTGCGAGGCCGCAAGGGTGTTGATGCTGGCCCTGGGATGCAGGAGGGGACAAGGGCAGCCGTGGGGGTGCTGGGTTGTCCCTGGAGAAGGTGATGCAGATTACTTGGGGGTAACACCAAGACCAAGATCCCCTGCAAGTTATCAAACACTTTTTTTTCTCTCTTTTTTAGAAATTGTGGTGGGATGGGCTCATTTGAGGGAGGATGGGTGCTGGGCCTCTTCTCCATCAGCACCTGGGGGTCTGTGGGTGGGACCTTGGTCCCTTAGGTCCCATCAGGGGAGCCGTGACCCTACCGAGACCTCGTAGGAAGGGGGACGGGGGGGGAAGGCACCTGCAGAGAGGGGGTGACGCTGTCCCCGCTGTCCCCGGCAGCTCTGAGAGCACCCGCTCGTACCGGCGCATCAGCGGCGTGGTGGGCAAAGCAGGGTTGGCTGTGTCCCCCCAGAGCCCTGGTGGCCCCGAGGACCCCGCATTGGGCAAGGTGCCCCCCGTGCCCATGCCCAGGAGATTTGCTCCGGTAGGTGGCACGACTCGGGGGGCGTCTCGGAGGGGCTGTGATGGGGGGGGTCACCCTCGGCATCCCCAGGCATCCCCAAGCATCCCAGCTCCCCTTATCCTGGGGTGGCAGATGGAGGGAACAGGGGTGTCACATCCCTGCACCCCCCCTTGGGGGTGGCTTTGGGGGGGTCTGTCACCCCCTCGCCCACCCCTTTGCAGGCCAAGGGGAGGCAGAAGCGGGTGAAGGCGGTGGCTGACTGCAAGGGGGACAAAGCGCGGGAGCTGACCTTCTCCAAGGGAGAGGTGATCGTGGTGACGCGGGAGGAGGATGAGCAGAGCTGGGTGAGTGTCAGCGTGGCATGGCCAGATGCTGGGGTCCCAACCCTGGTCCCTTCCCCCCAGGTTCTCTTCTGGAGGAGGCTGGGTGTTCATGGGGGGCATGGACGGGTGTCCCCTGCCCCATTTGTGCGTGGAGGAGGGCTGCGGAGGCTCCCGCTGACATGTCACCATGGCTTTGCTTCCCTAAATCGCTCTGGGAATTGGGATATCACTCCCAAAGCTTCTCCCCTGCCCAAGATGGGACTCCCACCCCCCTGACTTCCCCTCTCTGCACCCCCAGGTCGGCTTCATCGAGGGCGATGGCTCCCGCACTGGTGTCTTCCCAGCCAGCTTCGTCCACCTCTTGCAAGACTGACTGGGTGGTGGTGGCCCCTTTTGTCCCTGTCCCCTCGGCCAGGACCCAAGGCAGCTCCCCGCTGGCCGGCGCAGCCCCAGCCCCCGAGGCTTGGCAAACCTGGGCCACGAGGGACATGTGCCCGGGTGTGGGACCATCCATCCCGGCTGGACACTGCCCTCCAAGGGGGCTCAAAGACCCGCCCGCCATTGGGAAGACTGTCCATGGATGGTGGCTGGAGGGAGCTGAAGGGCTGCTGCCCGCCCTGTGGGTAGGGCAGAGAACGGACGTGCTCGTTGCAGTGGTGGGCTGAGGTTTCTGTGCTGGCCCCTGGTGTCCCCTGTTCCTGAGGCTCCCCTGTCCCACCCATGGGCTCTGCCCATCCCCAGGGCTTTCCTCTTCCCTGTCTGCAAGGCCTTGGGGATGGGGGGGTTGTGCTTGGTGCCCCCCAATCTCCTCTGCCAGGGGACCATGGACCCCCCCCCTCCCCAGCCTGGGGGCAGTCGGGCTGGGGAGCAGCCGTGTACCCCCTACTTTCTCCTCTGCCCCAACTATGAAGCATTTGGGACGGGGAGGGAAGAGGAAAGGGGTTTTAGTGACCTCGTCTGGGTGGGCTGGAGGGTCTCTGGCCCCATCGCGGCCCCCGCTCGGGCTCTGGGAGCTGCCTGGGCTGGTGGGGCTTGGGGATGCTTCAAAGCTTCCCCAAAACTGATAGCGAAAAGCCGTTCCCTGATTTGGGGGGGGGTTCAGGTGGCACCGCCGAGCCCCTGCCCTGTGTCCCTCACCTGGGGTGGGTGCTGGATCACCGCCCCAGCCCTGGGGGTCTCTCTGAGGGGATTTTACAGGTTTTTCTGGGACCAATATCCCCCCGTGCTGGTGTCCCTCGGGACCTACCTGCCTCTGTGCCCCCCCAATTTACCCTCTCCCCCTTCTCGTTTGTGCATCAAATGTTTCATCTCAAAAAACGGTCTTTTTTTTTTTTTAAAAATGTTTTCTGTCTCTGGTTTCTAATAAAGCCATCGGTTTTGTAAGCACCTGAGTGCATGGGGGCAGGGGGCACGTCCCCTGCCCTGGGGCTGGCAGTCCCCATCCCGGGTGATGCTGGTGACGTGCCCTGGAGGCTCCCGGGCACTCTGTGACCTGCTGGTGCCCATTGGAGATGTGACCCTGGGCTTTAGGGATGTCACGTGGGGGAAGCACTGTTTTGGGGGGGGTACCAGGTTGGGGTTTGGGCAGCCAGGCTGCCATCGAGCCCTGGCTTTCCCATGCTCCCCGGCGTTGCATTCACTCATCCCATGCCATGTGGGGCCACGCTGGGGCATGGGCATCCTCCCTACATGCTGGGACGGATCCAGCCCAGCACAGAGCAGGGTGCTCACCCTACGGCCACCCCTGTTGGATGGTGGAGCAGGGACAAGCGAGTGTGGCACGCTTGCCGTCACCCACCCATCCCAACTGCCTGTACCACTCGAGCCTGGGGACAGCATCCCCGCCGTGGTGCCCCCCTGCTGCTGCCCGTCCTGCCGGCGCTTGGGGAGCTCCCGGCACCCACCGCGGGCTGGCACACCATGCACCGGGTGCTCCTGGGGGGCTCAGTAGAGCAAATACCAGTGCAGCCTTAGCACCTGCCGGGCTTAAAAGGCTACGGGAGGTGTTGGGGTGTCATTTGTCATCACAGCTTGTTCCCCCAGGGAACTCGCTGCTGCAGGACACTGGGTTTGGAAAGAGCAACCCCTGTGCCTGCAGAGCTTGCACTGCATTGCATTGCACCCCTGCCTGTTGGAATCCCCGGCTGAGCCATGCTGGTGGCCACGTCCTGAGCCCTCTCCCTGCCAACACCGGGCTCCAGCCCCGTGGCAGGCAGCTCCTCTGGCCTCTTGGCACCCCAGCACCCCCAGGCTCCCCTCCGGCAGGGACGGGCGTGCGTCCCAGTGCACCCCGCCATGCGCCTCCCCCCAGCTCCTGCAATCGTCGCCCTGCCTGGCGCTCTCAGCTATATTTAGCCCTCCCCCATGCTATTTCGCCTGCCTGGCAGGAGTTTATAACTGGCCGGGACAGCCCCACCTCCTTTCTGCTTTCTCTCCCTTCCCTTTCTTTTCCCCATTTTTTTTTCCCCCCCCTTCTCTGCTCCTTTCCACCCCGGCCGCCGCTTTGCACCCAGCTGCCCTCCCAGCCCTGCCCAAACCCCCATGCTGGCAGCGCCGAGCTCTGCCTGCTGCCGGCCTGGTTTTGCTCCACCGGCCACCGAAGCCCAGCGAGCAGCAAGCCGCCGGCATGGGGCCCGCTGAGGAGCTGGTCCGGATTGCCAAGAAATTGGATAAGATGGTGGCCAGGAAGAGCACGGTAAGGCGGCTGAGCCCCTCGAGGCGGGTGTGCATGCGTGTGCAAGTTTGCACGCGTGTGCATTTTTTGCACGCATGTGCATATTTACACACATGTGCGTGCATGTTCAGACATTGCAGTGTGGCTCGGGACAGGGGAGGGAGGGAAAGGGGGGGTTTGCTCTTCACCCACCCCCCTGTTGCTCGCAGGCCTGGAGGGGCTGAGCGGGTCCAGGGGGTGCTGGGCACCCACAGGTGCCACCAGCACCCCGGGGTGCTGCCTGCAGCACCCCAGCCCAGCCTGGCGACGTTGGAGTCAGCACCCAGGAGTATTTTATTTTGCCTCCAATGTGGGGCTCTCCTGCACCCCATCACTCCTGGCTGTTGGGAATTGGGGGCAAGTTGGGGGTCTGTCCCAGGGGTGGCAGCTGCGGGCACCCCTCAGCGGCGTGGGACCACGGGCGAACGTGGGCAACAGGTGCTTGGCCCCCGGCCCGGCTGCCAACACCCGATCGGGGCCGGCGCTGGTGCCACGGGCTCAGCCCTGTGCAAGGGAAAACTCCCTGGGGGGGCTGGGCTGGGGGGCACGACCCCCCCGTAGACCCAGACACAGCCCTCCCTGTCGCACAAGCGCGTGCAAGCATGCAAAGGGTGGGGAGGGGGCCGAGCGATGGCTCCCGGGTGGCTTTGACGATGGCGTGCCAGCGGGGAGCCAGGATCCCGCCCTGCCACCCATTGCACCAGGTGAGGATCCATCCCGGGATCCTGCTGATCCGGTTACGTGTGGGCAAGCAGAGTTGAGCCCGGCCCTTAAAGTTAATATTTGACCATTTCCGCCAGCCTTTGCCCTAATGACATGCAGGCTCCTGGGTGGGGGGCCAGCGCTGCCATCCCCCCAGAGCCGGTGGCTTTTTGGGATGCCAACGCTTGCGACCGAATCAGACGCCATGGGAGCCACGCGGGCTCTGGTTCCCACCGGGAATTACCCCAGGATTAAGGGACTGATCCTGCCCAGTCCTCCTGCTCCACACCCCTATGTCTGCGCTTCGGGGAGGGGGACAGAGTCAGGGTCCGGCTGCAACGCGGGGACGTCCCCTGCACCCGTCGTACCAGGAGGGCCTGATCCAGCCCCTCATGGTGGGGCGGGGGATCCAGCCCGGCTCAGGGCTGTGTCCCCTGTGGGGGGGATACCTGCGAGCTGGCGTCTGCTACTGGGGCTCTAAAAATACCACGGAGGAGGAGGAGGAGGGCTCCGTGCCGGGGCTATGTTTAGCCCTATAGCCGCTGCGTGCCCAGGGTCAGGCTGAAACCCCGCTGGTGCGTGTCCCACGGACCCTCGCACCCCTGCGTGGGGATACTCGGGCCGGCAGCCTGGGGCTTCCTTACAGAGGGATTTTCCTGAGCTTTAAGGGAACCTCTTGCTTCCCAACTGGGAGACATGTTCCCATGCCAGGATGATCTGTCAGGATTTGGGTTTGGGATTTTTCTATGAGTGCATCGCTGCGGAGGGTCAGGCGTTCCCTGGGGACTGGCCCAAGGCTGCTTTGTGTCCCCTTGGGGTGCCCTCCCTGGCGCTGCCTGGTGCCGGTGAGAGGAAAGGGGGAATGTGGGCTGCCTCGGCGTGGCCCCCCCATTTGTCTCTGGCTCCTCAAGGGCCCCCGTGGCCTCTCCCCGCTCTAGGAAGGGGCGCTGGATCTCCTCAAGTCCCTCACTGGCTACACCATGACCATCCAGCTGCTCCAGGTGAGGGGGTCTGGGTGGGGGGCAGCAGTTGCTGGTGGGGGGACACCCCAAGGGGTGGCTTGTCCTGTCCCCCCCCGTGTCAGCCGGCACATCCCTAAGGATGCGTCCCTGCCGTGCGTCCCCAGACCACACGGATCGGGGTGGCCGTCAACTCGGTGCGGAAACACTGCTCGGACGAAGAGGTGGTGGCCTCAGCCAAAATCCTTATCAAGAACTGGAAGCGGCTTCTGGGTGAGTGATGCCGGGGAGAGGCAGGAACCCCCCCAAGCCCCAACCCTCCCCAGGCCATCCCGGCACCCCAAACCCCTGATGTTCTCCAGGGGGGGTCGGGGTGGGATCAGTCCTGAGCTGGGATGTGCAGGCTCCCATGCCTCACAGCCGTGGTAACCCAGTCCTGCCAGGCAATGCACGGACTTGATGGATTTTCCAAGGGCTCATTTTTGCTCCAGGATGGAGCTGTGTAAATCCGTGTGTGCCCCCCCAGCCATCCCCCCACCCTGGGATGCAGCTCCCCAGGTGCCCTGCGCTGGTTTGGGCCGTGCCTGTGACACCCAAATCCTTCCCCCAGAGTCCTCCACCACCCCGAAGAAGGAAAAGGACACGGACGGGGAGAAGGAGAAGAAGGAGAAGGGGCTGGATTTTCCCAGCTGCCCCAATGAAGGGGTGAAGCACCCCAAGAACCCGGCCGAGAAGCACAGGGAGAAGCACAAGGAGAGGTGGGGGCTCCTGCCCACTGTTGAGGGGCACCAACCGCATGGCCAAGGCATCGGGGGGGCCGATACAAGACCACCCTCTGCTCACTCCTTAAGAGCTGTTTGGTTTATCTATCTCTGCCTGTCCATGGGTGCAAGTAGCACCGCCGGAGAACCAAAGGGAGCTGCCTGCGGCCGTGGCAGCACCACGGCAGCTTTTGGAGGAGGGAGGGAGAAATGGCTTTTTTTTTTTTCTTTTCCCATCTCTAGAGCTATTTATTCCCCGGGTGAGGGCTGTTTGGATGGTGCACGTCTGACCCTGTCCCGTTCTCTCTGTCCCTAGGAAGCCCAGCAAGTCCGGCTCTTGTGCTGCCACCCCCCGGGGCCACCCTGCTGACTCCATCCCGGAGAGGTACCTACCACAGGGCTCACCGACCCTCACACCGGGCTCTGCTGGGCACTGCCAGCCTGGGGGAGGCTTTTTTGGCAGCCTGGGGGCTGGTGGGGCTCGGGGATGACTTGGCCGGGGATGGGGTGTGCAGATGGGCAGCAGGATCCAGCTCACCAGATCACAGCGGGGGATGCTGGGGGGGATGCTGGGGCCAGGCTCACTGAGAGCATCTCTCCCTTCCTTTGGGCTTCTGTGGTGAAGAGAGTCCAGAGATGGCCGGAGCCCCACTGTGTCCTTGAAGAAGTCACCTCTGGATGGCAAGAAAGAGAGGTGGGTGCGTGGGCTGGATGGGGATGGGAGAGGTCGGACCCCAGTCGCTCGCCGGGCTGCAGACGGGGGTCTGGACCCACCACCTGGTCCCTATTGCCGCCCTCTGACATGGGGCTCGTCCTGCCAGGAGAGACTCTGCCGACTCTAGGTCCTCCAGCACCTCGGCCGTCTCCTCCTCTTCCTCCCCGCAGAAGAGGCTGTCAGGGGAGAGGTAAGGAGGGGGGCATCCCCGGGCAGCCTGAGGATGCTTTGGGGATCCCCTTTGGGGATGCTCTGACCATGGGACCCACATCTGGGGTGGGTAGAGATGGCTGAGAGCCCTGATCCTGCCATGGGCACTGGGACACATTCCCCGTGAGGAGCAAATCCTTCCCTGGGGAGATTCCTGTTGGCTTCCGAGCGCTCGCATTGATGTGCTGGTGCCTGAGGTCCTGCCACCAGTCCCTGATCCCTGTCCTGCCTGTCCCGTCGCTGGTGTCATCCCCACTGTCCCCCCGTGCCAACCCCAGGAGAGCATCTGTGGGCACCAGCCCCTCGCCAGCTCCCGCCAGCTCCCGGAGAAACTCCAGCGACAGCAAGGAGGAAAGGTAGGAGAGACCCATCCCACTGCCATGGGACCCCCAGCAGGTCACCTCGGGCTGTGCCAGGACCCCAGCACCTGCCTGTCCTCCCCATGTGCCCCTGCAGAGCCAACAGCAGCAAGGCCAAGCCGGAGACGCCGCGGACCCCCACCACTCTCTCCTTCTCACCCAGTCCCTGCCTCCTGGCCCCCTGCTATCTCACGGGGGACTCAGTGCGGGACAAGTGCATCGAGATGCTGACGGCTGCCCTCCGTATGGACGGTGAGTGGGGTTGGCGGGGTGCTGGAGCCAGGGGTGCTGGAGCTTGGAGGGTGCTGGGGCCGTGGTGTGCTGCAGCCCAAACTGGGTTGTTTCTCCCATGGGACAGCCCTAATAGGAGCAACCCTACAATAACAAGCAAGGCTCTGCGTCCTGGGGCACCCGCAGCCCCGCGACAGCAAACTCACCCTGGCCTTGCAAACAAACTGCAGCTGTAGCTCATAGCTCAGTGTTCAGCCCCAAAATGAAAGAAAAGGAGGTTGGTAGGGTCTCCGATAAGGGGTTGGATGTGGGGATGGGGTCTAAAAAAATAGGTTTTTTAGAGATGGGGTGCCTGGGACAAGTTGAGGAGGAGAGGTGAGATTTTTTTGGGGGGGGTTTCTCGGTGCACGGTGAGACCCGGCTGGTTTCACGCCTGAAAGTCACTCCTCGATGACTACACCCCTTAGACGACTACAAGGAGTTCGGTGTCAACTGCGAGAAGATGGCGTCGGAGATCGAAGACCATATCCTTTGGGGGAGCTGGGAGTCCCCAGGCTCCATCTGCTGGGGGACACACACGTGGGCTCAAGAGTGGTGGTGGGGACAGGACGGAGGGTGGTGGGGACAAGGACAAAGGGTGGCAGGGACAAGGACAGAGGGTGACGGGCTCAGCTGTCCCCGTTGCCTGCAGAGGGAGCCCAGACCCCGGGTAGAGGCTGGTGCTGATGCTGAGCAGAGCATCCCCTGGACACCTGCCTTAGTCCGGGGGTCTGTGCGTCCCCCCAAACCCCTCTGCTCAGGGACCTGCCTTTGTCCCTGGGGAAATAAAACCCAAAGCCAACCAAGGCCTCTTCTCTGAGCTTGCTGTGGGTGCCCATGTCTCTTGTCAGCCCCGGTCCATCGCGGTGCCCAGGCTGTGCCATGCTGGCAGGGATGGAGCCACCTCCATTCCCCCCCAGCTAAAGGCTTGGGGGTCTCCTGGCAGCCCCCCGAGACCAGGACCAGCCCCAAGGTGGTTCCGCCTCCTGGGTATGCTTCGATTTTTGGTGCAGCCCAAACTCTCTGCCCGTGTGTGCCTGGGGCCTCATAGGACCCCGAAGCTGCTACCTCAGCCTGTCTGCCCGCATCCGTGCCGGCAGCCGGCGGCTTTTTGGCCAGCCTGGGAGGAGGACAGTGGGCTGAGTCCTCTGCACCATGAACTCATGTCCCAGCACAGGGCTTGGTGATGGTCCCTGTGCCCCGACAGCCTTTGGGTATCACAGCAGGGAAATGCAAAGTTGTTTTCCTCCCTCCATCCCAAGCTGTGCTTCATCCTACTGAACCCAAGGAGGGGGAGATCCCCCACATGTGGTCCCCCAGGGAGCAAAGCCCTGTTGAGATCGGCCACTCCATACGTATGTGGGCACTGGCCCACAACCAGCACCACCGAGCCCAGAGCAGCAGCGGGAGCCCATGGGGCTGGCATCCCCCCACCTTGCCCCCTTGATTCCTTGACAGACTCCACATATCTTCCAGGAACTGAAGAGCACAGACATGAAGTATCGCAACCGGGTGCGGAGCAGGATCAGCAACCTGAAGGACCCCAAGAACCCCAGCCTGCGGAGGAACGTGCTGTGCGGGGCCATCCTGCCCAGCCTCATCGCCCGCATGACCGCCGAGGTGGGGAGCAGGGTGGGGGGCACAGGGCTGGCTCTTGTGGACCACGTCCATGCTGCCTCTGTGGGAGGGTGCTGAGACCCCCCCAGCCTCTGCTCTTGGAGGCTGTGTTGGTGCCCAAGGGCTGGCTGGGTCTTGGCTTGGTGGTGCCCACACTGGGCTTGTCCCAGCATCTCCCCATCCTGCTCTGGTGCTGGCTCCGGCACAGGGAGCATCAAGCACACGGAGAAAGCAGGGGGCACTGCGTGGTCCCCCTCAGAGCCCTGCAGCCCCCCAGCCCATCACAGAGCCAGGTGTGGGATGTCACACTGGCAGGAGTCAGGCCTGAGGGTCCCCATTCCTCCTCCTCAACAGGGGTCCCCAAATCAGGCTCCTGGGAGCCCAGCTGCCTCCGTGGGGAGGCAGGTCCCTGCAGGCAGCAGTTTTGGTTTGAGGACGGGGTGATTTTTTTTCATCTGGATGGGCCTGAGCCCTCCAGCAAGCAGAGAGCAGGATCAATCCTGGTCCTGGAGATGATGGGGAGGGTGATGGACCACAGCGGCTTGCACCCTGTGCCGGCTTGGCTGTGAGCCCCCAGGCAGAGCTGCAGCAGCGCTGACCCTGCCGGGCCAATGCCGGTGGCAGGAGATGGCCAGCGATGAGCTGAAGGAGCTGAGGAACGCCATGACCCAGGAGGCCATCCGGGAGCACCAGATGGCCAAGACAGGCGGCACCGTCACCGACCTCTTCCAGTGTGGCAAGTGCAAGAAGAAGAACTGCACGTACAACCAGGTCAGCCCTGCAAAGCCCCCGGGGGTCCCTCCTGTCCCCAGGGGACCCCGATTTGGGGAACGCCGGAGGGGTCTCCGCTGACCTGGCTGCCCGCTCCCTCCCAGGTGCAGACGCGCAGTGCCGACGAGCCCATGACCACATTCGTGCTGTGCAACGAATGCGGGAACCGCTGGAAGGTCTGTGCCCGGCGGTGGGGGCTCCAGGTGCCCCAACCCTTCCCCAGCCCAGGGGGGTGGCAGAGCCCCCCGAAATGGTGCTGGGGGGCTGGATGAGGGCTCACCACCCGCCCCTGGCTCTGCTTCTCCTGCAGTTCTGCTGACGGCGCCTGGCGATGGGGCTGGAGGGGACACGGTGCAAGACGGGATGCTGTGACGGCCACACCAGGCAGCCAGGGTGGGGAGGGAGGGTGACGGGGCGGCACTGGTCTGTGCATCCCGCCTCCCTGTTTCCTTGCACTGGGCTCCATCGAACATCCTGGGGAGCCAGGCTCCAGTGAGAGGCGGGTTTGCTCGGGAAGACCCTGGTGAATTCAAGCGGTTCCTCCCTGTAAATACCTGCCCTTTGCTTGGGGTGCACTGGGAGTCCCCTGAGAACGGACACATCCCTGGAAAGGGAGACTGGTCTGACCTGGGCAGCTTGCCCTTCCCTGGGGGAAAGCTGGACTTGGATGATTTGGGGGCAGGAGGGATGTTGCCCCGTGGATGTGGGGCTGTGCCACTGTCCTGGGGGCCAGGGGTGGGAAGGGGCCAGGTTTTACCCCCAAACACCTTCTTCTTCACCTAAGTGCACACAGTGGGAGGACACAGAAGGGAGACAGGGTGGTTGCAGGGTGTCCGGATGCCGGAGGGGTGCCACCGTGTCCCTCTGCTCTGTGACACATGGACTTGGCTTGAGGGAACTGTTTCCCCAGGAAAGAAGGCGGCATGAAGGCAAGAGGAGTGGGAAAAACCCTCCAGCTAGAGCAATAAAGGTGTGAACTGTCTCTGCGGCACAGACTGCTTTCTGAAGGGGGGGTTGGGACCTGTGCCTTGGTTTGCACCCCCCGAGCTCAAGCTTCATGGTCCTCCAAGAGCCCCCAGCCAGCTCCAGCATGTCTTGAATCCACCAGCCCCCAGCCTGTAGTAGTGGTGGCTTGATGCCCACTCATCACCTGCCTGGTGATTAAAGACCTTTAATTAAGGCTGGAGCAGCTCCCTGGCTGGGTCTGGATGCCGAAGGCTGTCCCATGGCGGGGCAGCATCTCCATCGACAGCCAGGAGCGTTTTCCAGGGAAAGGGCATTGGGTACCGACTGGGAGATGCACCTTTGGCTACAGGAGGTGCGGGATGGAGCCTCGTGGCACCGAGCCCGTCCCTCACCGCCACCAGCCTCTCCCAGCGGCTCCATTCAGAGGCAGCAAGACGTGACGGGGATGCAGGTAAGGTCACGGTGACCCTGGGCGACTGTGGATGGGGGATGAGGGTGCTGCTCCTGCACCTGTGCGAGCCGACGGGCAGGAGTGGAGGAGGACGGTGGAGCTGTTGGATTAACCAATGGTTAATTTTTTAATCTTGGGCTGAGGTGTGAATTTTTCCCCAGGTAGAACTCAAGGCAGTTTGCACCCAGATTTGGGTGCTAACCCCGCAGTCTCTGGGGGTCCCAGCACCCCAGGGAAGGGTCAGACACTCCTGAGAGTGCGCTTCAGGCTTCGGTGCTCGTTAGCATGCCAAAGTCATTAATAAGCCTCCGAGGCAATTATTTACACTTGCAAAGTGTGTGTGGCTGCGATTAAGGAATACAGCGGATTGTGGGGGATGAATAGAACATCGGTGTGACCTTGTGCGGTGGTGAGCAGCGCGTGGGGAGCGCAGGACGGGCAGCACCGCGCCAGCAGCGCACAGGACAGGGCTCACGTGCTGTCCCCGGGGTGCAACAGGGCACGTTTGGGTGGGACAAGCCCAAGATGGGGGATTTGGACCAGTATTTTTTGCAGTCTGGTTCAGCAAAGGTGTCTGAGCAATACTGGAGGAAGCCTGGCCCCAAACACTTTGTGATGGAGCTCCCGGCATCCCTATGTGTCTGCCTGTCCCACAGGGGACATGTCCCCAGGGGAAATGTCACCCTGTGCGCCCCGCCCAGGTCCCCTGAGAAATCCCAGAGGGGGAAAGGGAGCAGGGAAGGTAAATTGGAGACCTGGGTGCTGCTGGAGGCTCCCCCGCCACCCATGCAAGGGTCCCCCACCCAGGGAGGGTTTTCTCACCCGCCTGGGGCCAGGGGAGCTCCTGGCTCTGAAGGATGCTCTGGTATCTGGGTGGGGATGCAGGATCCGGCCCCCTGTGGCACAGTGGGTGGGTGTCACTTGGGCAGGGGACACCGAGGGGCTCTCTGGCATCCAGCTATTTCCAGGGGTTGAAACGGGCTCTGGGTGGCTCTTGGGGACAGTTCCCAGGACTGAGCCTCCGACCCGCTCCATGGGGAGGGCACAAACACACGTGTGTGTGTGTTACAAAAACCCAGTTCTCAGATTTTCAGTCCCCAGATTGGGATGGCTGACGGCATTTGGGGTCTGGCTGAGCCCCCCGGGACATCCCACCGTTCCCTCCCCAGCCGTCAGCTGCATAGGTGTCATGTCCCTGGGACTTTCCCCTCTCTCCTCTGCAGGTGATGGGGTCCCCTCCTCCCCTCCGCATCCCCCAGCCTGGGGAGGAATAAGTGCAGGCAAGAAACCTGGCAGCTGCCTGTCTTGCCAGCACTCAGCCCAGGAGCTCTCTCTTGAACTTTGGGGGAAGTGGGCACTTCAGTTCTGATTTTTCATCAGTCCTCGAGAGGTGTAGCCGTGGCTTCAAAGAGCAAATGCTAATGCTGGTTCCCTCCCCTGCCTTTCTTCTGCCTGCACAGCCTCTGCAGGCAGGGAGGCTCAGACAAGAGCCCTCAGGAACTCTGGGGCTCTGTCACGGTCCTGGGCTGAGCCGAGCTCTTGGGAGCGGGTGGCCCATCTCCACCTGGGGCTGGTCGTGAGCTTGCAATGATGGAGAGGCCCGTACGGTCCCTGCTCGGTGCACGGAGAGCCTGGGGGGCTCCCACGGTGGCTTTGCCCCACTCTGGGCTCCAGGTTTTGGATGCTCTGAAGCTTCAGCAGGAGGCTGGTGCCTCTTCCTGCCTGTCCCTGCCTTGCCCTGATGAGATGTTAAATCCTCAATGTGATGGAGGTGTTATTTTCAATGTACAACCTACAACACTTTATACAACCCCATGACATGCTCCTCCCCAGCCAGGTGCGCCGTGCCACTGTGGTGATGGGGACAGCCACCACCTGTGCCACCAGACCCCATCCCTTCCCCGTGGCCTGCCCTGAGCCACCCTCAGGGGACACGGCTGTCCCGTAGGTGCAGAATCCAGCAAACAGAAACCTGAGTATCCCCATTTTGCTTTGCAATCCTGGCTTGCCCAGGGTTCAAACACCCCGCACCCCAGGCCCACTGCTCGCCCACATCGCGGGGCTTCGCCGCTGCCCTTCTCCCCCGCATTTTTTCCAGCCTTGACAAAAAAAATCAGCGCTTTGCTGTTCAGCGGTTTCCTTGGCAACCCCATTTCCCCATTCTCTCGCTCGATGCCTCGCCAACCCCCCTGGCCCTGGTTGCCAGCCCCCAAAGCACGGTGGCGGGTCCCTGTCCATAGGGATGGAGCGGGAGGTGGTGGGTCCTAACCCCCCCGGGAGGGCTGGTCCTGAGGGGGACCCTTGGCCAGGGCTCGCCGAGCACCTGGGCTTCTTGGAAAGGGGATGGAGCGGCTGGTGGTGAATCGTGTCTGAACCGAATTGAATTAATGCAGTTCTGGAGCCGGCCTTTACCCCTCCGTGTGGGTCCCTGTGCTCCCCCTGTGCCCTACCCCAGCCCTGGGCAGCGGGGCTCCCCTCAGCACTGAGGAGGGTTTGGGCCCCTCCGGACCCTCTCTAGGGTGATGCTGTGGCTGCAAGACCCCCCAGGAGGCTGGCGGTTCTGGGGGCTACTTCTGGCCCATGGGAGCATCTCTGGATCTGCCAGTTAAGCCCAGTCCCATGCATGCCTTGGGCTGTGGCACCGCAATCTAGTGCACGTCAGGATGGCTGAGCGCACGTCCCTCACCAGCAAAGCCCGGCACTGCCAGGTTTTCAGTCCGGGGTGAGGAATCGGCAGGCAACGGGGGACGGCAGGGCTCACACCGACCTCTCACCAAGCACCGGGCTGGGGCATCCAGTGCAGTGCTGAGCGCGGGGCGCTGGGCTCACCCTGCGCCATCAGGGCTTGCAGACGAGCCCTGGACCTGGGACGTGGCAAAGCCCTCGACTCAGGGCTGCACCCAAAGGGCTGTGTTTGACAGGAGTCTGACCCTCGTTAGGGCTGCCCCACAATTAAGCCATCAGGTCCTGACATCCCCTGAGCCACCCCACCGGCTCACATGCCTTGCAGCGGCTGGAAACCCAAGTGATATTTATCCGTAGCTTCATCAGCTGTTTTGTTTTCCCTCTCCTTAAAGGTCAGGAGGCTCTGCCTGATGTTCCCGCTGCAGAGCCATGGGGATTGCCCTCTCTGGTCCCCAGCACCGGGGCACAGCAGCTTGCCCAAGTGACATCCTTGCTCCTTACCCAGCATCATGCGAGCCATTCACGCACTCAGCTTTTAGCCCTGCGGTAGAATCCGGCTTCATCCTCCTTCACTTCAGGGCTGCTCAAATTTGCGGTGGGGGAAGCAAATGTGCATTAAATAGTTTAAACTGACCCTCCACTTGCTCCAGGCTTGGATGGACAAGCTGAAGAGGTGCCCAAAGGAAGGGTTTGCCTTCAAAAACCAGAGCAATGTGCCAAAACACGCTGCAAGGGCAGAGGGAAAACCTGAGACAGCATCAGCAGCCTCTGCAATAAAAGCCAGGGGATGCACAAGATGAAGAACAGACCCCAAACCTCCCCATCCCAGCTGCCCGAGTCCCCATTTGCAGGGACAGTCCTTCTCCTCCCAAGGGAATATCCCCCCCTCCTGTAGCCTGAAGGACTCATAGGTGCTATTTCCACACCTCCAGCTCCTCGCTTGGTGCTAATGTCCCAGCTCTTTGGAAGGGCTCGGCAGATTCCCCCCTGCCTATCCCCGTGTGGAGGTGCTTCCTTTGCAAGCTGAGCAATCAATAGGTAATTATCCACCAGGCACAGGCGCTCGCTGCCTCCCCAGACCTCAAAACCCACATGCAATATTTATCTCCCCAACGGGCGCAGGCTCTCGGCATGACCCGCTTTGTCGTTGTCAGTAGACGGGATGCGGCTCTCCTGGGAAAACCGCCGTGGATCTGCCAGCACAGAGCCACATCACTCCTGTCTTCCCATCTGGGTTGCTCCCACGGGTGACGTCCCAGAGGTGATGCTCGGCGTGGCAGGGACCATGCCTGGTGTTGGGTTCAGAGGAAGCCAGCCCTGCTCAGGAATTGAGCTGATTTGCCTTAAAAAGCAGGAAAACTCAGTGCTGGTGTTGTTTGTGGGGGAGGCAGGAATGATGCTGAGGGTGCTGAGCAGGGTGGGGGGGCCCCAGAAAACTCCTTGTGCCCCTGTGAGCCGGGAAAGGCACCTGCTGTGCCCCCCAATACATGGATGCGTGCGAGCATTGCTGAGCTCAGGAACACCAACAGCTATTCCCCAAATCCCAAAGGGGCTGCTCAATACCCCCAAAGCTGAGCAGACCCGGCTCCAGCCTGGGACTTGATGCTAGATGAAAGCAAGAGCTATAAAGGCCCTCAATTTTTTAGGAGCACCACGTCTGGTGCATCTCCTTCAAGCTGTGGCTCAGTCAGAGCTTTTCAAGCACTCGGCTGCTCTGCTGATGGGCTTTTTTTTCGGCTTTTTGTTTTAATTAAACCCCAAAGCTCTGGTTTTCCTGGGCACAAGGGAGGATGGGGTGTGCAGGGATTTGGGGTTGGATCCCATGGGTACCGGCTGTCAAAGGATGCGGAGGTGTGGTGTGTCCCTAAATACCTGGAGGAGCTGGGCAGGGGTATAAGGGGCAATCACAGCAGGACACCCCAGGCACTGAAAAACACACAAACATCACTAAAATATGGGAAAAAAATTTGCTGAGCCTCCTAGTGCCTGCTCCAGCTCTGGGCTGGGATGCAAACTGGGGAATTTCCTTTCTCCTTCTTTGTTCTGTGTGGACACGAGTGAATCAGCTGCTTCAGAGCAGCTCCGAAAGCAACAAGGTGATGGCTCAAGCCAGCCCCGCTGCCTGAGCTGCTCTTCCCCAGCCAAGCAAAAATACTCGGAGAAAAGCCATGGATTTGGCCTGACTGGGTATTGGTTTTTTTTTTTCCCCTGCAAAACAAGGGGAAAAAATCGATTTGTCACCTGCAGCCTTTGCAATCCATCAGAGGGAAATGGTTCATTGAGTTGTAGGGGTGCAATTCTGCAGCGCCCTAAATCATCCCCCAACCTCCCCCCAGGCTTTTTGATGATTAAATGCATCAAATGAGCCCAAACTAGACCGAAACTTTTCCTTCTAAAATGAAACATGTTGCATGGAAAATTACAGAATATACTTTTCCTAAAGAAAAACCCGTGCCCTTTTGTTTCCTGGCCGAAGAGGTTTGCTGAGTCTGCAGAGCACTTTGATCTCAGCCTTCCTAAAATCACAGCACTTGGCAGAGACTTTTTTTCCCTGCCTTAGCTGAACAGGCAGAGGAGGAAGAACTGAGCAAAGACCCCCCATTAAAAGAAAAAAAAAAAAACCACCCCACAAAAACAGTCTTTCTCGACATTGAGCTGGAGCCACGCATGTTCTTCTCTCTCAGGGCCAGGATGGAGGAGATGCCAGGGAAAACACCCCACGAAATACCATAAAGCCACCCCCCGCTCCCCTAGACCACAAGAATTCCCATCCCCGCGCTTCCCACATCAGTAAGTTTGACCTAAATATTACGGGGGAAAAAAAAAATACCACATTGGCTTTTTCGCCTGACACTTATTTTTCTCCCTGCCAGGAGCTCTCGGGCACTTGGCAATTAGGAGCGGCAGATTAATCTTGAGTGATATAATGAAGTGCCATGTGGCTTGAGGAAAGGGCTGGTGAGCAGGGGCGGTTTGCTCTCTGAATTAGCACGGTTTAGGCCAGGTTTGGGTGTGGGCAGAGCACCCAGGGTAGGAGGGTGGTGGGAAAGAGGTGGGGGCGCTGGGGAGCTCAGCTGGATGTTCAAGGCTCATCCCCATCCCCTTGTCCCCTGCATCCCACCGCATGGACCAGGCAGGGTTTGCGCTGCAGAACAGAAATGATCTTTGTGCATTTTCTAACCCTGATTTGCTTGTCTGCAACGTCCCCAAAGCATCTTTCCACCCGCTTTGCACCATCCCAGCGTGTCCCGGCCACGTGTAGCCCCTGGCCAATGATTTCCTTGAGCAAAAAGTGCCCCAGGATGGCAGGTTGGGGTTGTGCCCAAGCTCTGGTTCACCCCAGCCACGTCTGTGCCTCCTTTCTCCAAGGTCCCCGTGAGCCTGAAAGCCGAGAGCAGCTGGCACCGAAGGCCACATTCTTCCAAAGGGCTGCCTTGTCTTTCCAAAGTGAAAATATAAATAGCTCGTCCTGTAACAAAGTGATTACCCAGGAGCTGTGCCACCACCGCCAGCCACTCTTAGCAAACCTATTACCCACAGCAGCCAATTTACTCCCGAGTCTGGCAGGGTCAGCAACCATCAGGGAAGCAAATGCTAATTAATTGCACTCTGCAAAGCAGCCTGGCCGAGCATGGCGTGCAATTAGTGAGTTAACTGCAAGCGCCGCTGCACTGGGATTGTGGCTAAAGGGGTGACCGAGCTGCCATCGGCTGCGCTGGGCAGGGGTGTGCTTCAGCTCTGCAGCAACAACTCAGGGTGAGGGCAATAACTTTGTGTCGGGGACGTGCATGTCACGCTGCAAACGTGGGCATCGGCGAGGCCGTGGCACTCTGCGCGTGTACGTGCATCCCTTTGGTCCCTGCATCACCCGCCCTGGTCCAGCACCCATCTCCGTCACGAGCTGTCCCCTCCATCACAGGGATGTTCTCCCTCCGCCCAGACATTTTGCAGGTAAACGTGATATTTCCTTGGGGCAGGAGAGCTGCTCTGAATATAAAAACTCCTGGTGATGGGAGATGCAGAGCCCCGGGAGGAATCATGTGCTAATGCCCTTACATTGCTGCCGTGGTGAGTCATCCAGGCCCTCCGAGGATCCCGGCTGTGCTTGGATACAGAGGAAGGTAGAAGCACAAGGCGAGAGGAAAAATTGCTTCGCTCATAAGATATCTTGGCTACAGCAAGGAAAAAAAAAAAGTCCCCTTGCCATCCACCCACAGGTCCAGTCCCAAGGCCATGGGGAGGAGGGGGTTTAGCGTTTGCTGTTGGGTGGACAAGGAGGGCGGCTCTTTTGGCAGAGAAATGGGAGCACTTAGCCTGGGAACATTTCCAGCACAAGTATTAGTGTTTTTCTTTCTGCCGGTAGCTGGTATCTCTTTGCAGGTGGGAGGAGGATGGGTCTCTCCATTGGGCTGGTGGGAAAAATCCATCCTGGTGTTGGGAATCAGGTTGGAGCAACACCTTGAAGGTGGTTATGGGCACACGCTGCCTCCTTTCACCCACAGCAGCATCGCTGCTCCCGCGCTCCCGGTCGCTCAGCCGCATCCGTATGGACATGCGCACGTTGCTGCCTCGATGGGGACAGGAGGGTCCCCAGCTCCTGGGGACTGTGGCTACCACCAACTGAGCTTTGCTCCCTGCTGTGCTGTGGGAGATGCACAGCCACGTTTGCACGGGAAGGGAGAGTTAAAAACCCAAACAACAAAAAAATCCCTTAAATCAACAGCGTTTTAGCTAAGC
The DNA here is from genome assembly GCA_013389945.1 of Fregata magnificens. Lineage (NCBI taxonomy): Eukaryota > Metazoa > Chordata > Aves > Suliformes > Fregatidae > Fregata > Fregata magnificens. The sequence continues at coordinate 106,669 of WAAD01003561.1, read as the reverse complement.
CTACACCTCCATGCATCAAGGCTGCTTCCCGACGTGGCTCTGCCTCTGCCGAGCCAGGGAGCGGGAAGGGATTTACACATCAAACACAACCTCCCCCCCCAGACTGCTGCAGCCAGTACCTTGGGAGGGGGAAAAAAGTCTGTTTCCAGCCTGCTTTCCTCTTCCCCATAAATAAACCTCTCCTATCAGCAGAGCGCTTCCTTCAGCCCAAGGGTTTCGTTAGGCATCGGTCATTTAATATTGCTTTTAAATACTTGTGTTTGGCTCTCAGCCGCTTCACCTGGCTCTGAGCGGGGATGCTGGCATTCTGTGTTTAGAAAATATATGTCTATATTTAGATAGGCAGACAGATAGGTATGGAAGAAGAGCTGTTCCAATCATTAAACCACCGCTTTCAATTTTTCCTTATTACTATTCTTTATTTAACCACAGTCTGCGCTGGCCAACCGCTCCCCGGGGACAGGCCAGCTGAGACCTGCAGGTTTGCAGCCCTGAAAGGGTTCTCCAGAAAAAATCAACCCCAACCTGACAATCAGAGAAGACGGCTTCCCTGCAAATGTCTTCCCAAGGCTGCGGTGTGTGGGAAGGGGACGGGGACGTGGCCGGAGGGCCGAGGTGGGTGATCGGGCGCTGAGTCTGTCCCCGGCTTCGTGCTGGACTGTGATGGCTTTGGGGAGGAAGAGTGGGAGTGGGAGGGAGGAAGATCCTGCACATCTCCAAGATGCGGGAGGGGGGCGAGGGGGGGATTTTTGTGCCTTTCAGGAGAAGAAAGAAAATTAAGAGACAGAGGAGAGAGAGAAATCACCTTCTGTGATCAGCTGTCGCAGGTTTTACAGGCTGGAGAGGCTGGAGGAGGGGGAGCTGCCTTTGAAGCTGGGAGAAGCATGAACAGGGGATGGCTGAGCGCAGCCGCCTTCACTGGCACTGCTCCTCTTCCTCCGGTCCCTGCCTGCTCCCTGCCCTCGCCCAGCCCCAGACCAGCACTGTGGTGCTGTCAGCCCACCCTCTGGATGGCCAAAACACCCGTTCAGGGGTGCCCAGCATCCTGCCAGGGCCAGGGCCTTGGTGGTGCACACATGCCAGGCTCTCGCAGCACCAGGGGTTTCCTCCAAGAGCCATCACTGATGGGATTCAACTCGTAGTTTAAGCCACCCCAGCTCGGACATGTCTGGGTATCTCCTCTCTGCTAGTAAAGACCGAAACATGGGTGCCAGCACCCCACGAGGACCCCCGTAGCCCAACCCTTGCTTCACCAGGAACACCGGCAGCAGCTCTGCCCGATGGCTCAGCATCGCCACCGGCAGTGGCGAGGGAAGCAGGTGGCTGTCTTGGAAAAATATGGCATTGGGCAGCCACCATCTGTGTCCCTTTGGATGGAGGAGGTGCTGCCCTCCCCAGGTGCTCTCCCGAGGCCGCCGGGACAAGCCAGGACAGATGGCAGCGGGCATCTGATTTTATCAGGCTGGGAACTGAAGCAAAGCAAAATCCCTAGTGCTGGTAAAGGGCCAGAGGAGAAACCCACCAAGGCAGCCATGGCAGGGGTGGTATCGCCATGAACACCGACATTCATCTTCTGCAGCTCTCCGGTGAGAGAGGGAAGCTTCATCACCTTACTTGAAGTTTTGAGGGCAGGGTCTTGCCTCCTGCTCCTCGCCACGCGCTTGTATACATTCACAGCACCCGGGAAAGGAGGATGCCCAAGTGCAACCATGAGAAATAGGACAAGCCCACACCTTACGGCTGTGTTTGACACCCAGCGGGGCTGGAGGGACCAGCACCATGGACACGGAGCTTTCCATAAGTTCCACTGGTAGTTGCAGCTCCCGAGGAAGAGGCTGGGCACCTCGAAAGCCCCACCCTGCAGCAATTTATTTGAAGACACAGGTAGGGTTGGCACCAACAGTCAGATGCTTCCAGCCCTCAACAGCCATCAGGGGGCTGTGCGTGGGTACACAGCGGTCCCGGCGCCTGTGGTGCTCGAGGCACCCTGGGGCTGAAATGCCTCCTGATGTAGGGGGGATGTTTCAAAAGAAAACACCCAACCAACATGTGATGTTGTTGGCTCTTCTGCTGGAGACCTGGTTTGGACAAGCCAGTGATAAGCTGAGTGGAAACCGGGTTAAGCTGGCTGGTGACAAAAGGGCTTTGCTTGGGCTCTGGCCAAGCCTGCGTCCAGCCTGGCTCTGGCTGATCGCAACTCTTGAGCCCTTCAGAGTTTGATCAAAGTGTCAAGGAAAAATCCTGAGCTTTGCTGAGCTTTTTGGAGAGAGCTCTGCCCTGGCAGTGAACCGGCCATCACCACCCCTGACGTCCAGGACCGAAGCCAGGCAGGTGAGGGATGCTGCAGCCTCATTCCCTGCAGCAAGTCCTGCCTTCAGGACCAGCTAAGCCCCTTTCAAAACCTCCCAGGATCCTGCCACAAACCCAGGCATCACTCCAGGACTTGCTGCCTGCAAGCCCACACCGCGGCGGGGACACGCTGATCCCCACGCTGCCCCACAGCCAAGCAGCCACCCTGCCCAGACTGGGCACTTGCTGGGTACGGCGAGCAGGCTCCCAGCTAGCCAGGAAAAGAGCCTTAATCACACGTATAAAATACCCTGTAAACCACCAGTGCTCAACTATATGCCATTACTTCCCTGACCTTCACATCTCGGTGCCCTGCAGGGACTGACTGGCACAAAAGCGAAGTGCCGGTTGGAGCTGGATGCTCCTTCTGCAGCTCCTGATGCTGATACCTCCATGTCCGAGCCACCCAAATCTCCATCCTTCAGCCCAAACACACACCTTAGCCAAATCCTCCTGTGCTTTTCCATGGGGCTTCCACTGAGAGGAGGTTTCCTCCCCTCTCCCAACCCCAAACCAACTCATTTGGAGGAGCATGAACAAGTAGAGGGGAGAACCAAGCTCTGCGCCCAGAGCAAGAGGCATCAAAGTGGCGCCGGGGGAGAGGAGCCGGGCTGCGCCCTGTGATTCGGCACAGTTAGAGAGCAGCAGGATTGCGGCTGGGTTAGCGCTGACCTGGATTCACAACATCAAAGACGACACGCGCTTCCTCCCCGGCGGCCCCGGAGACCTTGGAGGAGGTGAGTTAATGGGCTGAACACCCACGCATCCATCCCATCCCGGCACCAGCTCTGCGGCGGATGTGCCGGTGATAGCTCGGCTGCGGGGACCGTGGGTCATGGCGGGAGCCTCCTCCCTGCCCTGGGTGTTGTGGCAGGAAGATAAAAAGCTGCAGAAAAAGTAAATACTTTATATGCTGAGAAGGAAAACTGCCTCCTCCATGACCAGGGCAGTCAAAGGTGGCCCAGGGGGTCTAACCCAGGTCCGGCCTGGGTCTAACCCCTGTCCTGCTGGTACAGCAACAGGCGCTGGCAAATCCCCTGTCAGACTCGAGGGAGACGGACAAACGGACCTTATTCCCTTAGGAAACCCGGCTGTAAAACTCCTCCCTGTCTGCGCAAGTGCACATGGAGCCCTCATTCCTCCGGCATGTCACAGCCAGCCACAGGCACCAGGACACACAGTCCCCATGTCCCAACCTCAAGGGACTTAATCCCTGCCCAGGAAAACCCAGCCCCAGCCCCTTCAGGGAGCCCAGGGCTCACATTCACACCAATTCCCTCCACCAGCAGCTCAAAGCTTTATTTTTCCATCACAGCTCCAGCTTGGAGCAGCATCCCGCCCTGGATCCCCCCTCCCCAAGATGGTTCATTTACGAGATGACTCACAGGTTGTTAATGCTCCCGAGGCGCATCGGATGGAAAGCAGTGATGCCACCTCCGAGAGCCAGCCGGGAGGGAGACAGCCCGGACTCACAGCTCCCCGAAATCCGGGGAGACTCTGCCGGTTCCCAATCAATGCTCCATTGTCAGCTGAAGGCAGCACTGAGGGGGGGTTGAAAATACCTAAATAAGCAACTATCAGGAAAAGAAAAACTCTCCCATGGGGATGGAGTCCCCCGGGGATGGGGTATGCTGCAGTGTCCTTCGCTGCCAGCACGGCTCGGGGAGGCTGGCGGTGCCCGTGAGCCATATGCTGACCCTATCCCTGTCCCCGCTACGGGGCCAGCCACGAGCTGGGGTGAAGAAAAAGGGTTCAGTAATCCCTCAAATAAAATAATCAGTTTGGAGGCATTTTTCAAGGAAACAGGATGAACTAGCTGATGCACCCACCCTGGGGCAGGCTGGCACGGTCACCAGCTTGAGCCCAGAGAGGGGACAGTCTCCCTCATGTCCTGGGGACACCGAGAACATCTCGGGGACACTGATGGCATCACCCCTCGGGACACTGCTGATCTCTGGAATGGGATTGGTGCCTGCAAAGTGCCGAGTTGAGATTTCCCTCCAACCTTCCGACCTGGCTCCAACCCCGGCCATCTCACAGCACGTCCAGCACTATGCAAATACCCTGCCCTCGCAGAGAGCCTCCCTGCACACAAGGCCGAGGAAATAATGCTGCAAAAAAACCCTCCATCTCGCCATTCAGCCACGCATAATGGCGAGGCAGAGAAGAATCTCATCTAATTTTAACTCCCCTGACGGCTGGGCTTTGTTCTTTCCCAGCAGCTGCCCCGCAAGGTACGTGGGAAAACAAAACGCACGAATCAGCCCATTTTCCTCTTCAAGGCCAATTTACCTGGAGTTGTCAGTGGAGGGAGGGGCAGCGATGAGCCCCGCGGAGCTGGGGAGCAGCCTGGACACACAGCTCGGTGGGTACCGCTGCGGTTGGGCTGATGCTTGTGGAGCATCTGGTCTGTTCGCTCCCGTTCTTGCAAGCCCCAAAACATCTCAGACCTACAGAAAACAGGGTGACGTTTGCTGCTGCAGTTCCCCAAGGTGTGATCCTGCACATGCCCTAGGTCATCATTCTAAACAAGGGGAGGTGGGTGCAAAAGGAAACCCCCCAAAAGTGGTTCACCACAAGCTGGGCTCCATCCAGGTGCCTCCACCGTACCGACCACTTGGGTTTCTCATAGATGTGATGAGAGAGACAGAAATCCTCTGAGCACATCCTTCCAAGCCGCCTGAAGGGGCTGAATTAGGATGGGGTGAATCAGAACCTGAAGAAGCATAACGGCAGGTCAGGGGGACGGACAGACAGACTCCTGTTTGGGCCATGAATATAGGACTGCTCTCACCACCGTGTAACCTGGTCCCTGCCTCTCGCTGAGGCTGGTGCTGATCCCAGCACCCAGCACCCATCCCCTCCCTAGGATACTTGAAGGGGAACCGGGGTCTGCGGGGACTGTGTGGCTCCGGCTGCATGGCAGAGGCACAGTCACGCTCAGCCCCGACCTGCCAGCTTCGTTAATCACGGAGGATTCATTTGGGCACTTCCCCGCTGTTTCTTGTGCCTTGCTTTCCATGCAGCTTCCCCGTGGGAGGCCGGAGGTTGGTTACGGCCCGTTTGCTCTCTGGCTCGGGGAGGCAATGGGCCAGGGTCCGTCCCTGGGGGGGTTTCAGGACAGGGTACCGTCAGCCCTCCCGCAGCACCCACAGAGTGCAAACACAACCCTGCTCTTTTTGCACATGGTTTTCTGGGTGCTGCAGCACCTGCCTGGATTTCCAGCCTTGTGGAAAGTTTCCAACTTCCCATCTTTGACCTGGGAAACCCCAGCGGCTCAGCCTGGAGCCATCCCAGCGAGGTTCCTCCTGCAGCAGAAGGAGTTATTTTAGCTCGCTCTGCTCTGCCCAGGTTGCTGTCTGCCTCGCTTAGCCCAGCTGCCTCCTCGCGTGATTCCAGCTCCTCTTACGCATCCTGCTATTTTTAGGCTTCACCCGCAGACCCTGCGATGGGTTCGCACCCCCGAGGGTAGATGGCTTTGCTGAGCAGAAGGGAAAGGAGCTGGTGGGCTCAACGGGAGCCGTTGCCTCCCCATACCACATTCCTTCCTTCCCCGCAGGAGGGGCTGCATTTGCTACCAAGAGCAAAGCCATGCAAATAAAGTCCCTCTCTTGGCAGGGTGCAGATGAAACATTTAGGAAACTTTCCAAGCAGCATCTGATTTTGACTTCTGGTGCTGTGCATTTGTTGAGGGGTTTATTCATTTGCTGCCACAACGGGGTTATTTTGGCTCCTCTTGAGCACCCAGGGATGCGGTGCTCCATTGACAAAGAGCCCCACAAAACGCTCTTGTCGAGGGCAAGTAGAAAAGCAGGCAAGGAGATGGAGAAAAAAGGTACCTACAGGTGGCGTGTCCTTGCCCATGGGTACCATCTGGCACCGGTTCATGCCAAGGTGTTAGGAAGGGTCACGGACAACGATGGGACAAGGATGCAACACTCACGGTGGCGTTTCAGTCAGTCCCCATCCCCACAGGATCGATTGCGGATGCCAAGCTCCAGGTCTGAGCGGTATTTGCTTTAAAAGCAAAATCCTGCACAAATAAAAAACCTGCTTGTGTAGCGTTGGGAGGCAAGAAAGTGGCACACGAACTGCAGTGCAAGCCAGGGAAAGCCCGTGCGTCCAACAATTGAGGCTGCTCGTCTTGCCAAAAGCAACCCTCAGCCCAACTAAAAGCCCTTTCACCCAGCTGCCCCAGCACCACTTCTTCAAATTTTGGGCAAAAATCCAGTAAAAAGGGAAGTCAAGCACCAGGGAGGGGCAATAAAAATCGTAGCTTCCCCCCTATGCATCACAGCCCTGAACTGTCACAGGCAAGGCCCAAGCTGGCTGCCAAACTGGAAATTATATTTAATATAAATATATATATTTGTATATATATTTATATACCTGGCAGAGCTGTCCTGGTGACCTGGCTTCGCAGCTCACACCTCAGCCCCGTGGCCATCAGCACAAGACATGGCCATCAGCACAAGACACGGCCATCCTGGTGTTGCTGGAGCCCCGGTGCAGGGCTCTCTCCAACAGGACCATGGCCAGACGAGGTGAGCGGCATGTACGGAGGCTCAGCATCCTCCTGAGTTCTCAAAAATCTTTGGGGAGAAATCATCTTCCCCCGTTTCCTCCTCCATTAACCTCCAGAGACTCCCATGGATTTTGACTGGAGTCCTGCCAGAGCAGATTCACAGCTCCTGTGTGTTATTTTTATGGCCATTTTAATTAAAACCAATAAATTCCGGAGGGGAAGAGGGTCTTCCCACTATGAAATACGCTTTGTCAACTTTGCAGTCTCTGAGTAAATCAAAATGCTGCCTTTAGCAGCCACAGCCGTAAATCCCCCCGGATGGATCCCAGCTCGCCGGGCAGATGAACAACATGAATTTTCCTCCTCGACGGCCTCAGCATCGCTCTCGCCGCCTCGATTTGATTTAACTCCTCTTCTGCGCGGGGGCTGTTTGGAGAGGGGTGGGAGAGGCAGCGTCCCCCTGTTATCCAGGGTGTGGAGGAGAAAATACAAGCTAAGGCGATGCCATGGAGAACTTCTAAGAGGAGCAATCCCCAGGACTCAAGCCAAGATAAAGTGGCACCAATAAAACTCAGGGTGCAGAGAGAAGTCCCGGCTGCCCAGGCACCCTCGCTCCTGGCTGGGGACTGACCAGCACCAGCGATGGGAGTCAGGACTTGCAGGAGCCATTGCTTCCCTTCACCTGCTGCATGCACGGTCCTCGAGCTCCATGCACCGCAATGGGGTGATGGTCTCCCCTCTGACATGATCTCCCTGCCTCAGTTTCCCCAATTTTGGAAACCACAGCTGTGGCAGTAGCCTGGCTCAGCAGGTGGAGCAGCAATAACTAAATGCAGGCGGATGAACAGCAAAGCCCTTTAAAGATTTTCCATTTGTTTTGTGTATCCACTGGGTTTATTTTTAACATTCCAGCTGAAAAAAATAAATAAATGCCGGAGCTGAGCCAAGAGGACGTGTTTGCTGGAACCTGCCAGGATGATGAGTTCCTTGCAGATAACTCCTTAGAAAAGGGTCAGTGTGGGGCCTCTGGCTGTGCTGGGAGCCAAGTGAAGGGATAAGCCCTCTTCCAAATTGCTCCTCAGTCACGCTAAAAGCTATTTCGTGCTCCCCGACCTGGCATTTCTCTCCCACTGGGACAGATCAGCAGCCGGACTGCGTCAGAGCTGTGCACAGCAGAGACTCGCCACCTTGCTCTGGGCTTGGGAGGCTGTTTTCACCCTGGGAAGGTGTTTAAACCCGGTGTCCCGGAGGACACACATGTAGGTTGTAGCCCTCTGCCCCGCCTGGGTTTTCCGTGCCTCCTTGCAAAACCATCACAGGAATGGAAACGCCCACCCTCCAGGCAGAGAGGCTGATGCATTGCATGAAGATGCGAAGTGCAGGACCCAAGGCAGATAACACATTAAAGACACCCCTGTGCTCCCAGTTCCTGCCTGTATTCATCCCACCAGCCCTTTGGGATGAAGCCGGGACCGCTGCCTCCGAAACCCTTGCTCCATGACGGCAGAAACCCACCGCACAGCGTTGCTGCCTCCTCGGTCAGTGGCGCAGGAGCTGTTTACCATCTGAACCATCAGATGAATGAAAAGCTATTAATTCCCTCCTAGGCGTTTTTATGAGGCTCTTGATGAAATATCTGGATGCTTCGACACTGCAGGAGTTTTATGCTGGCAGAGCTCTACGCAGACTGAAAAGCCCATCTCCACGGTCGAACCAGCTGCTGGCCTTTCCTCCATGTCCTGTGTCCCCTGCTCTGTCCCTCCTGAGCCAAAGGCACCCAAAATTGCAGCAAACCATCCTCCCTGGCCAAGTCAGCTCTGTCCCAGGGCATGGGGCAATGACTGAATCCATCCCCAAAGTGAAGAGGCAGCAAAGGCACCCCAAAAACGGGTCCCCACAGCCCTGCATCTGCTGGGTCTCCAGGAAAAATAAGGCTCCTGCCTCTCTGCTTTGCAGATCCTGAAAAGGGGGTGACCTGCTGGGGGGGTCCTGCCCCAGGGAAGGAGAGGGTGACCCTCAGCATCCCACAAGCCCAGCTCTGCCAAGCAGATGGTGCTGACGGGTCTGTGTTTGCACCCCCACCTCGCAGCATCCTCCTAAATCCCCCACCCTGCAGCAGCATCCCTCCTAACCCCCCCCAGCATTGCTCCCCAAGTCCCTCTCCAGCATCCCCCCCAAAACCCCTCACCCCAAAGCAACCTCCCCAGCTC